>JASAOG010000357.1:0-234954 GCA_030265305.1 Biomphalaria pfeifferi | reverse complement strand
TACTGTGACCTTTTTTTTTTTATTTACCAGTAAAACTGCTACAACAAATACTTTAAGGAAAACAAAAAACAAGAAACACTTTAAACATGTACACTTACAAACTTATAAGAATAGTTACGGAGATCGTATTGCCTTTTCTCATAGGATCCTTGTCTAGTCATATACAGCTTTGTATTTGAACTTATGTATTTGTAGAACTTATGTATTTGTAGAACTTATGTATTTGTAGAACTTCTGTATTTGTAGAACTTATGTATTTGTAGAATTTATGTATTTGTAGAACTTATGTATTTGTAGAACTTATGTATTTGTAGAACTTATGTATGTTATTTGAAATGGAAACACTCCTAGTCGTGACACGAACATGAATATGTCAATGGCCATCTGAACATCGGTATGTCCAAGCTATCAGAACCTTTTTTACGACTCTAGTAGACCTACGTGACTAAAAGACGGTCACAGAGAGATTGTCGCAAAGCAGAAACTCTCCGGACGACGCCGTTAGACATGATGGCCACCTTGGTGATGAGAGAGTAGTGTAGTAATCTCCAAGAAGGTAATCAACAATTGTCATGTCAAGGGAGATAATAAAATAACAAACAAATACTTTAGAAAAAAAAAAAAAAAAAAAAAGGCTTATATTAAGTGTGATTGTATCAATTCGTTTGGCTCAGTCACGTGATTGCATTACTTATAGATTCGAAATATTTGGTACCAGTCGTTTTGGGTTAGCTTTTAGTTTACTATCACTTGTCTGGACCGGTTGTGGGGGGGGGGGGGGGGGGGGGGGGAAAGAAGGGGGTCATCCTTGTGAATGTTTACATGATCATTTTTTAAATGCATAATCTTCACTCGGTTCTCGAGGGGACCAACTCAGCTTAAACCACCACATCTGTCAAGAACGATTTGTTTCCCTTGTTCAAGATACCGAACAAGTAATAAATGATCTATAGTTAATTAAGTCACTTGTTAATTTTTTTTTTTTTATTCTTGTGTTCTCAAGTAAAGCAAATAATTGTGTAAGGTTCAACTTGATCCAAGATTGGGTGTGGCAGAAATAACGTGTACAAACGTTTTACAAGACGGGACTGACAGAGTGAGTAAAAATTTTTTTAAAAATCTGGTTTCATGTATCAAAAAGGAGAAGCAATTGTAAGGAAAAAGACACTAAGCAATAGAGGCAATAAATATATATAAGTGTTGTTAGAACCTCTTCCTATTTCGTAATGAAACAATTCACAAATACATTTCATTGCTATATTCTTGAATAGTATAAAACATTTACTAGGGGAACGGAAATGAAAAATAAAGATAAAAATCAGCAAACCAAAGTAATCTTCCCTTTGTATATACTTTGATTGTTTAAAACCGAGTCTTCACAGTAGAGGCACCTCCTGAAATATGAAATAGAGTAACAGAGAAAAAAAAAAGGCAAAGATTTACAGAGAAATGTTGTGACGATACAATGGAACCTAAGAATTAATTAAGAAATCAAAAAGGAGAAAGACATTGATAGGAAAGAAAAAAAAAATTTCTTTTTGACAATTGAAAAAAAGAAAAAAAAACCATTAAAAAACACATCAGTTTGTGGTACAAACGTACTTATAGTGATGACTCAACTCAAAACACTGACAACAACACTGGAACAGACAACCACTTTCTACCACTGACAACCACAGACAACCACTTTCTACCACTGACAACCACAGACAACCACTTTCTACCACTGACAACCACAGACAACCACTTTCTACCACTGACAACCACAGACAACCACTTTCTACCACTGACAACCACAGACAACCACTTTCTACCACTGACAACCACAGACAACCACTTTCTACCACTGACAACCACAGACAACCACTTTCTACCACTGACAACCACAGACAACCACTTTCTACCACTGACAACCACAGACAACCACTTTCTACCACTGACAACCACAGACAACCACTTTCTACCACTGACAACCACAGAGAATCACTTTCAACCACTGAGAAACCTGACAATCATTGATAACCACTCTCAGACACTTCCAACCACTTTCCAACCCTGATAACCAGAGTCACTTGAACGGTAATGTTTCTAATACCAAACAGTTTTATATCTCTACTATCAAAAGGAAAAGGGGGAGGTGGAGAAATTTAAATAAAAAAAGGGACCTCGAAGCCCCAGCACTGTCTCTAAAGCCATTGCTTAGTTGGTCTAATGATAGCTTCCAACTTAGCTGGAGAAACTTTCGAGATCCAGAAATTGCATTCACCTAAAGCCTGGACTTTATGAAAGCAACGAGGGAGGGTTGGTAGGGGTGGGGTATTAACGGAAAGTGATTTTGTGAGAGGACGAGGAGGCAAGGGCAATGAGAGAGGAGTTAAAAAAAGAGGAGTGGGAAATGAATGAAGGAGGAAATAAGTTAGTCATCTCGAAAGAAGGAGAGTCGCGGGTAAAACAAAGTATTCTCTGTTCTGTTGTAGGACTTACTGCCATTACCTCTGTATTAGTAAAGGGGCGGACGAATTTTAGTATAGAATTATACACAATTTGTATACGAATTTATTACTTATGTTAATAATATATACTAATTATTTATATTTCCACTTTTTAAAAAATTATTTCGCCCCCCCCCCCAAATATGTTGGCTGACTTAATGGGGTCGGGAGGGGGATATGGCATCAATTCCGCCCCACCTTCCATAAATTTTTGAGTGGGGGGGGGGGCGGTCTAATTTATTTGTAGAAATCAAAGCTTGCTAACAATATCAATTAAATATCTATATGATTAAAAATTGTTATTAGTGTTTTAACCAATCTTTATATTATGCCGTTCCCCTGTTGGCCGATTTGGGGGGGAGGGGCGAATACTTCGACTGCCCTTCCCACCTAAACCCTTTGTGTGGGGGGAGGTCCTACTTTAATGGGGAAATCATAGTTTGTGAGCAAAAATAGTTGAATTAAAATATTAAAATTGAATATTGAATTAAAATGCCCAATGCAATCATTAGCAAATATTATAAAAAGGATCGAGGATTAATCGTTTTCACTCTACCGCCCCTCTTTTTCCAGACGAAAACGCGATGTTTTAAAACAGAAAAGTCAAATGTGGCGACAGAGTTTATGTAATTTCATCTTTTGTTATCATAATTTTTTAACGAAAGACTTTGCTTTGGAAAATTTGGAATTCATACCAAATTTCTCAGTAGAAGAGTAACGATTGAGATGAGTTCTCAACACAAATATTCTTTTCCAATCCGCCTTTTTTCAATCTTTACTCAATCTGCAATTTTTCCAGTTAAATTTGGTGCTATAGCTCACAATTTATGCTTGAATCCTAAAATTGCTAAAAAAAATTTAGAGTAGAATCTAATTGGCCCACTTCATTTCTCCTTCCACTTCAGAAATCTATTTTAGAGCTTTAGATTATAGTTCTGTAACAAAACAAAGTTACAAACATGCCTATTGAAATAAATGTATAGCTTATGAATGAGCTTTTTTTTTATCAAGAGAAAGGCCTCAACATGACTTTTTTTGTTTTTTTTTGTTAAGAAACACTGCTTTTTTCTTTTTTTTTTTTTTTCATATATATATATATGCTGTACGCACATTTATGCATAGGGTTAGGAAAAAAAATCGCCCCCCCCCCCCCACTCCGAAGTTCTGGATCCGCTAGTGGGCTCGATGAAGACACTGGCTCAAAAAATTCCGTTTAGAAAAAAAACAACGAAAGATAGGGCCCTTGATAGCGAGCTGCCTAATCTGGACACTTTATCTCAAATAATGTTACCACTCCAATATAATATGTTGCCATCTTTCGTAGACACATCGTTTTAAAATACATAAAGGCCAATTAAAAAAAAATAATTAAAAAATCAATAGACAACTGTAATTTACATAGGGCTATACACATATTGCACATAATGTCTTCCAGAGAAATTCTTTGCATCCACTCGAGTGCACTCTAGTCTTATTAATTTAAAGGCAAAAGATTTTTTGTTTTACCCGAGAATAATTACCTTAATTAAATTTGAATGAAAACTGGCCAATGGGTTTTCTCTACACAATCAAAGATGAATTTTAAACCAACTTTTTGTCTTGTAGTCTTTTTGTTTGTTTTGTCGTTCTGAAATCTGACGTGCATATGAAATAAAATCACTTTACAAGACAAACAGAGACACACGACACACGCAGACACACGACACACGCAGACACACGATACACATAGACACATAATTAAGCACGACACACAGATACACGACAGTTAGAGTCGAACAACACACGATAAACAAATCTTGACACACAGAGACACACGACACACAGAGGCACATGACAAAGATACAACAACGCAGCCACAACAAGACATGGCACACACAAACACACAACACGCATAGGTATAAGGCACGCACGGGCAGACGCACACACTGACACATGGTAACAGACATAGACACAAGGAAACACTTTGCTGGCACACATATGACCTCTTAAATTAAAGATGTTTTCTATTCTGGAATCATCTTAGTGAAGTCAGTTAATAAAAATGTTTGTTTTTTCCCTTTGTTAAATGTTTTGTTTTTCTCTCATGACGTCTAGTTGACGTTGAGGGCATGGTTCTAGATCTGTTTTTGTGGTCGGTACGAAATAAACACATTAGACTAATAGACTCTCGTGCATTACACTGAAAATGTGTTCCTTTTGGTCACGTGATAAACGTGTCCAAGTCTGCAGAAAGACAACATTTACAAGCCAGAAGTCACTGTACAGCGAAAAATACAAAATTACTTAAAAAAAAACAACAAAGCTTCTATTAAGTGTAGTTGTATCACATGTTTTGGATTAGTCATGTAAATAAATTAGAAGGTTAAATTTGACTAGCTGTCTGGAGCTACAACCTAACAAAGGTTTATTTGGACTAGCTGTCAGGAGCAGTGCTAAAACCTAACAAAGGTTTAGTTCGACAAGCTACAACCTAGCAAAGGTTTAGTTGGACTAGATGTCTGGAGCTACAACCTAACAAAGATTTAGTTGGACTAGCTGTCTTTGAGCTACAACCAAACAAAGGTTTAGTTGAACTAGCTGTCTGGAGCTACAACCTAACAAAGGTTTAGTTGGACTAGATGTCTTTGAGCTACAACCAAACAAAGGTTTAGTTGGACTAGATGTCTGGAGCTACAACCTAACAAAGGTTTAGTTGGACTAGATGTCCGGAGCTTGGAGCTACAAACTAACAAAGGTTTAGTTGGACTAGATGTCTGAAGCTACTACCAAACAAAGGTTTAGTTGGACTAGCTGTCTGGAGCTACAACCTAACAAAGGTTTAGTTGGACTAGATGTCCGGAGCTTGGAGCTACAAACTAACAAAGGTTTAGTTGGACTAGATGTCTGGAGCCATTACCTAAGAAAGGTTTAGTTGGGCTAGCTGTCTCGAGCTTGGAGCTACAACCTAACAAAGGTTTAGTTGGACTAGCTGTCTTTGAGCTACAACCAAACAAAGGTTTAGTTAGACTAGCTGTCTCGAGCTTGGAGCTACAACCAAACAAAGGTTTAGTTGGACTAGATGTCTGGAGCTACAACCTAACAAAGGTTTAGTTGGACTAGATGTCCGGAGCTTGGAGCTACAAACTAACAAAGGTTTAGTTGGACTAGATGTCTGGAGCCATTACCTAAGAAAGGTTTAGTTGGGCTAGCTGTCTCGAGCTTGGAGCTACAACCTAACAAAGGTTTAGTTGGACTAGCTGTCTTTGAGCTACAACCAAACAAAGGTTTAGTTAGACTAGCTGTCTCGAGCTTGGAGCTACAACCTAACAAAGGTTTAGTTGGACTAGATGTCTGTAGTTACAACCTAACAAAGGTTTAGTTGGACTAGCTGTCTTTGAGCTACAACCAAACAAAGGTTTAGTTGAACTAGATGTCTGAAGCTACTACCAAACAAAGGTTTAGTTGGACTAGCTGTCTGGAGCCATTACCTAAGAAAGGTTTAGTTGGGCTAGCTGTCTCGAGCTTGGAGCTACAACCTAACAAAGGTTTAGTTGGACTAGCTGTCTCGAGCTTGGAGCTACAACCTAACAAAGGTCTAGTTGAACTAGCTGTCTTTGAGCTACAAACAAACAAAGGTTTAGTTGGACTAGATGTCTGGAGCTACAACCTTACAAAGATTTAGTTGGACTAGCTGTCTTTGAGCTACAACCAATTAAAGGTTTAGTTGGATTAGCTGTCTGGAGCTACAACCTAACAAAGGCTTAGCTGGGCTAGCTGTCTGGAGCTATTACCTAAGAAAGGTTTAGTTGGGCTAGCTGTCTCGAGCTTGGAGCTACAACCTAAAAAATGTTTAGCTGTGCTAGCTGTCTGAAGCTATTACCTCAGAAAGGTTTAGTTAGACTAGCTGTCTGGAGCTACAACCTAACAAAGGTTTAGTTGAACTAGCTGTCTGGAGCTACAACCTAACAAAGGTTTAGTTGGACTAGCTGTCTGGAGCTACAACCTAACAAAGAGTTAGTTGGACTAGCTGTCTTTGAGCTACAACCTAACAAATGTTTAGCTGGGCTAGCTGTCTGAAGCTATTACCTCAGAAAGGTTTAGTTGAACTAGCTGTCTGGAGCTACAACCTAACAAAGGTTTAGTTGAACTACCTGTCTGGAGCTACAACCTAACAAAGGTTTAGTTGAACTAGCTGTCTGGAGCTACAACCTAACAAAGGTTTAGTTGAACTAGCTGTCTGGAGCTACAACCTAACAAAGGTTTAGTTGGACTAGATGTCCGGAGCTTGGAGCTACAACCTAACAAAGAGTACGCGCTGTTGACGGTCGTTGACTTGTAGCACCTAGTTGCTAGTTGACAACTAAACTAAGCGTATTGTATTTTGAATTATAGAACTTGAAATAACTTATATAAGCTTCTTTTGTGAACAAAGCTAAAAAAATAATTTGTATTACAATAAAGACAAATTCAACTTGAGATTAACTTAAATAAACTGATATATTAAACAGATCTAACACACTGTCAAAACACGTCTTTACACCTTCGCATCATGGAGTCGTCTGTCGGCACACATACACACACAAACACACACACATATACATACACACACATATACATACATACACATATATTCAATACCAACACACACTTAATAACACCACGAAACCAAATCGAGTACATTTTTACTGAGTAGTTTGCTAAGTTTGTAAAGCATGGGCGTCGCATTACATCTAGTTGTTCAAGGGGGTGGGGGGCGTTCAAATGTGTTAGCTATCTAAACCCACGCCACGCGCTACACTTTGTTCAACTTCAAGAAGTTAGTTAATCATAAGGAACCACAAATTAATGATCCTTAAGAAACCTCTACTTAGTAAAAATTGAGGAGCCACAAGCTCGTAAACCATGAAGGTCCACGGCTTAGCTAACAATGAGGAACTATAACCTTTAACCCTTACAAAAAGATGACTAATAAAACCAGAACAAGATGGACATTGACCAGTTCCATGCTTTCCATTTCTGAACAAAAAATTTGCACGCAAATGTCCGAAAGTCAGCTTAATTACTTGGTACAGACAGAGACGCTCGGGTCTGACCTCTATGACATCCTGTGGGACGTATGATCTAAATACCATTGATTCCTTCATTCGTTGTATCTGATTGAATGACACACGAGTCCTCTCCCCTGAGGAGACAGACGATAAAGGATTTAAAGATGAAACAGCTTATCCTTTAATGGGAGCCCACGAACGCGAAAGGCAATACTCAAATCCGTAAAATATACAAATATATCCAGATGACGAAATGGGAACCTATTTCAATAACACGACAAGTCAACAAAGACAAAGAAATGTGATACTGGGGAAGACTTGAAATTCATATTAGTAAAGTTTTTAAAACATGCAATATTCATTTTTAAAACGATATTGACTTTTTTTCAACAAATTTTCTACACGATGTTAAGAGAGGTGGGGCAGCTAAGTACTGATGGATTGGGCTGTAAAGCTGAGAGTCTGAAAGGAAAGCCAAGCTTAAAAAAAAAGGTCTCTTTATCTCAAGATTGTGAGATGTCTGGCTGAATGGCATATTTCCAGTGCCGACTTTTAGTAAGTGGATGCCCGGGAAAGATATTTTGTAAAGGTCCCTACCTTTTTCCAGCTTAATAGAAATACACATATTAATATTATTATATTATTGAATTACAATGTCTGATATATTAGTTAAGAAGAAAAAGAGAATATAATCAAGTCTTGTTCCATATACTCTTATATTTAATATGAATATTTATTTAACATTTATTTGTTTTCAATTATATATATATATATATATATATATATATATATATGTATATTTATTTATTTATATGGAGGCCTGCTATAAAAGATAAAGCCCTGCGCGGCTGCACTGTCATCTTGTCTACATGAGGGACTTTAACTAATGAAAGATATTTGACCAATTAAAACTTTAGCACTTTAAGAATAGCTGTAGAACACATGTATATAATTGTAATGAATCTCTGTAGAAGAGTTTGTGTATAGGCTAATTGTAATGACATTTGAGCCGGCATTCTAGTGTTGTTGTTTTTTCACAGGCAAATCTAATTTATTATGTAGTATCAGCCACTTAGCGTATCTCTTATCTACACATAATATATTGCTAATGTATGTGTGTGAGTTCTTAAAGAAATTAATGTTTAACTTATCGTTTAATCAAAAATAACAATAGTCTATTGATAATAGATGGTCAAGGACCGTTGTGCCATGTAAGGGAGCCTGTGCTTTAATGTATCGTCATAGTCGGAAAATATACTGTTGTTTGAAATAAAGATGAACGCATAGAACATGTTGCCTGAATTAGACATGAAAATGACTAGGTAAAAATTACGTCTTAAATCTAAAACATAACAATTGTGTTTTAATATTCAATTATACGATTTGGATTACAGATTATGATGCACAAAATCGTTCCTTTATAGGTTAAATTAGTGGTTCCCAAACTTTTTTGTCTCGTAGACCCCTTGCCATTTTTTGCTGGTTTTCGGTAGACCCCCTGCCTAACTTATATTGCATTTTTGCTAATTCATCACCTTTTTTAAAACTAATTTCTAAAGTAGTGAGTAGAAGATTGAAAAAGTAATTTAAACTTTCAAGCCAGAGATCTATCTTTTTATTGAAAAAATTCAAATTTATACCAATTAAAATAACATTTAATATGTATTACTGGAATCACCAAACATACTAGTAATATGTTTGTTTCTTGATCTTTCACGTGTGGCTCAAATATTGGGTCTGCAGAACTGTCCTCAGAAGGCGAAGGCGAGTATCTGGCGCCTAAACCAGCAAGCTTTGGGCAGGAGGGACTCATTAGTCTTGGCTTACTACCCACCTAGGAGAAGGAAGACTGAATTCAAACCTTTGCTGCCTTGCACCCACACCCAAAAATTAAATACATCATTTTTTTATTTGAACAGCAGGATAAATGTTTTAAAGATTAACTAAGGTATACATAATTTATTAGGATAGGAAATAATTCCATTAATGGGATGTAAAAATTTAAATTAAAGTCACGACCTGCTTAAATGAAACCCATTATCGTAGACCCCCATGGACATCTCATAGACCCGCAATGTATTTTTTTGATTTCGTAGAACCCTTGGAAGTCTTCGTCGACCCCTGGGGGTCTATATAGACTACTTTGGGAATCACTGGGTTAAATTCAAATAATTCGTTTCGTGTTATAATTATTCCTAGACCTATAAACCAACACCTTATTGTTTAGGTGAGAATAGAAAATGCATGAATGACTATGGAAAGTGACAGGGTTGACAGCCAAAACACTAGGCACTACAAATCTTTATCTAACGATATTTAAAGGGAAAAAAAGGTAGAACGTTGTTCACAAGTGGTCCAAATATGGACAGGCGGTACAGGCTGTTGACCAGGACAATTCCACTGACCATCGCGATGCCCATTGTTGACACATCCCTGGACTAACATTGACATAGGTGACTGTTCAACGACCCCCAACCCCTCCCCAAGCAGGGGTAATCCATTGGTTATTTGATTGGCTTCCACCAGATAACGCCCCCCCCCCCCCCCATTGCCAGTGTAGATAGGGACAGAAGAGAAGCAAAAGATGAAAAGGGGCGGAGACGGAGAATAAAGAGAGACACGTTGTAGGTATAGTTGGATGTAGGTCAATTTGTAACTTCAATGCCCACCATTGTCAGCATATTTTAAATGTCCTCAGATAGTATTAGATTCCCACGTACACTGGATGGCTGCCTGGTCGTGCGGTTTGCGCGCTGGACTGTCGTTCGGATTTATCGACGGTCGAGGGTTCAAACCCTGCCCGCTCCCATCCCCCGTCGTCCTGCGGGAGGTTTGGAATAGGAAGTAAACTATCTTCAACTCTGAAGGAACATCCGAGACATGTAAAACATTTTTACATTTTACACTTTTATTTTATGCCAACTTTTTTTAGTTTTTCTAAATTAGTCTAAAACATTTGGCCTTTAATTTGTTACTGCTAGATTCAAACGGTGGGTTCTTGCCACATTTAAAAAGTAAAACACTGGCCTGAGTTCTTCACGTTGCTCCATGGTGTCCTGCTCTTTAGCCCTGAATAACAGAATGTCCACACATTGGCGTCACAAGGGTGAGTGTCACCTGGTGAATTAATTTCAGGGTGTCACCCCCCCCCCGCCCATCAGCTGTTCCCTCAAATGACCTATACAAACTATCGTTAATTAGTTTCTTTATTTTGGTCACTTCTTTACTATGAATGTAGCTGGGTCCATCATTGTTCACTGACTATTTTGTCTGTGATCTAGATCTACGTGTTAAAGACTTGAACTCTAGTTGCTCGGCTTCATTATTCCCACGTTATCGATATGTAGGCTAACCTGACGGAGACACATTAATACTTTGGATTCAAAGCTTTGACTATCGACTAATAGAATTGAACACACAACTGAATACATTTCGTGTAAACATTTCAAATGTCAATTTTCCACGCACATTAATTTTTTTGTTGTTTTTCTCCAGCCTAATGTCCGAATGTCACTAAAAGACCAACTAGTAGTTACAAGTATCACTGATATATAGAAAACAAAAAGTGTAATATACGCACGTCCACACACCATACTAATGTATTGGAACTTGCACACAATATGGTAATGAGTAAGTGACAATTTCAGTTTTTGAAAAAGTAATTGGATTTCTATATGGAGGGGAGAGGGAGGCAGTAAATTATCCAAAGAAATTTTTTTAGGGGGGGGGGGGGGGGGGTGTGGATGCATCTTCAACAAGATGTGCTCCAGTACGTTGTCGTCTGCAGTGTAAGTGCTAAGTAGTTAGTCACGTGATATTAGTCCCTCTCTCTTGCCTCCTGTCTCCCCAATTGGCCTCTCTCTCGCTCACTTTATTTACATATTCCACTTCTCTCTATGGTTCTATTCTCTCTATTTCTCTCTCTCTCTATCTCTCTCTTACTTTCTTAACGAATTCTCTCTCTCCCTCTTCCCTCTGCTTCTGTCACACTACTTGGAGTCGTGCTATCCACAGACGACTAGGTCGTGTTATCAAATGATCATCTTTGATAATAGCACAACTGGGGCCCTGTCACTTCCGCCTTCCTATTTTTACAGTGTGTACATGTGTGTGTGCGCGTGTTTCAGTATCATTTAGTCGAAGCGTGGCTCTTAGTGTGTACGTAGATGTGTGAATCTCAAGCACGACAACAATTCTATAACAATCGATCTGTCCCAAAGTTAGACGAAAATAAAGGGTGAAGGTATTTGCATCCTTTTGTACGAGTGCAAACAAGAATATTAGAATATTTGTGAAGACACATTTTGTAATGGTATTTATTTTTAAATTCTACAAAGGAGGTCATGGATGTACGGCCATATATAAAGATACTCAGGGCTTGCAAAGACTTTCCTGCAGGGAACAGAAACAGGAGAAGGACAAAAGAAGCAACGGGAGGACAGTATTAAGCAATGGACGGGGATGGCTTAAGAAGAAGACTTTAATCCTCGCAAAAGACAGAAGAATAAAATCGGTTGCCAGATCATGTGATGCCCCAACGGTGGAACAAATTAGTGGACAGGTGAAGATGATACATAAAATGATGGAGAGCCTAGTGGAACCCACAACTGGCCTCCGCCTAAACTTGGATACAATTGTGAGAGTGGGAATAAGGGGCAAAGTCAGCCCCCGTCAGACTTGGCGAGTCAGAGCTTGAAGCTTTAAGGAGCTATTAATAGAGATTGGGTCTCAAACAAACAAAAAAAACAACAACAACAAAAAACTATGCCGAACTGGGACTCGATCATTTAATAGAGTGGTGGTCGAGCGTCGCTTTGTATTTGCGGGACATGTTCTCTGACATGAGCTACGCATACCAAGAGCTGCAATGAGATGGAGGCCTATATAAGGAAAGCGCAAACAGGGACGTCCTCGTATAACTTGGCGCCACACTTTCATGGAGGACCTCAGAACAGTGGACACCAGGTGGGAGGAGGCTTCAGACATTGCCAGTGACAGATCTTTGTGGAGACGGCTATCCGCCCAATGCGCCTTTCAGTGCGGAGAATCAAAGTCCAAATAACAACTCATGAATTAATCAAAAACTGACCTATTGATTTATAACTTCGTAGTAATTATTTAATTTTGTTTTTATATCGAGACAGTATTAGCTATAGGGAGATAAGCCTTGTAAGTAGAATTTAGTCGTAGCATAATTTTTTTTAACCAACAATAGAAACTTTAAAACCATCTATTTTCAAAAGCACTTCCTTAGCTTAGTGTTTAGCATGTCTGTCTTCCATCAAGGAGGTTTGAGCCCCTCAAGTTTGTATTCATATCGATAAACTTTTTAAAAAAAAAATTGCTTTTGAAAAGCCAACATGGAAATTTTCTACAAGTTACCTCCCCTCCCCATCTTGTTTACTTCACTGATATTACCATCGCTGGAGGATCTTAGTCTAAGTAAGAAGGGAATGATTATGATCTAGATCAATGATACCTAAACTACGAACTTCGGGCGATATCCAGCCTGTTATGCGGTTCAATCCTTCCCTTTGACTCTCCTGTATTCACTGTATAATGATGCAACAGAGGCTCCAACCTGAGTTTTTTTAATGTGGGGATTCGTCCTGTGACACAAAGGTTGGAAATCTACATGGCCCCAAGGCGGAAAAAGGTTGAGCAGAACTGGTCTTGGTCAAGGTTTTTCTCCCGACAGCCAAACAGCATTAATGAGCAGACATCCTCACTACAATAAAAACACAAGCACTGCTGTATAGGGCAAGGAAGTTGACATTATTAATGTCCATTATCAGGTTTCCCCCAATATTTATCTTGTTTGTTGTGCTAATTTAGATGGTTTTTTTTTTTCTGTGTGTATGTGTTGAAAGTGATGTTATTTCATTGGAATCATAATAATTTATAAAGTGGGCAGCAATCTGTTGCAAGTTAATTTTTAACTGACTTTTTATTTAATTGGCAATAATATAAACCTGGCTTTACACGCTAAAACTAACTGGCCAACTAATTGTCTAATGGATTTGCCGATTTGCACTTGTATAATTGAAAGAGTAAAAGGAATCTTAAGACACGAACAAATAATGTTGTTGTTTTTTCTTCAAAAAAATGATAAAGGAAGAAAATCTCTTTGATTGAGAAAAAGAATTCTAGATATTTTTTTTTTGTATTGTTTATGCCTGTCTCTTCTAACCAAAGATTCTGCTCTTGTCGTCAAGTTTTGTTTTTGGTTGATTTTTGTTTCAATAAAGAGAAGAGGGCTTTGGCTTCAAACGATTTATTTTTCTGTTTGATTGAAGATTGCGTGCAGAAAATTGTAGAAGGGAAGCGTCTGTGTGAGTGTGAGTTCTTGGAGTGTGTGTCAGAGAATTGGAGTAATTAGTGTGAGTGTGTCTGTGTGTGTCCAATGTGTGCATGAGTACTTAAGCGCGCGTCTGTGACACATTGTCGCGGTGTGAACACTTCGGGTATTACAGCTCATGTTCTTTTGAATAACCACATACCCATGTGTGTGTGTGTGTGTCTGTGTCTGTGATTAGGAGATTTGTGTGAAAGGCCTCACGCTATGCTATATTTTATTTTATTTTTTGTGTGTCGGGCGTCGAAAGTTAGCAATAATAATAAAAAATAGCAAGATGTTATTAAAATGGAAGGAAAAAAAAAATGACAGAGATAGAAAATTAAAAGACAAGAACATAAAAGGAGAGATTATTGGTTCAATATATTCATCTGTATTTATCAACAAATAGAAACAAGGAATAGTATTGGGTCAGCTTTAAGTTTTATTGGGGCTTTTCTCACTTTAAACTCACACTTAATCTGCAGTCTGTTTCTATTTCGTGTTGAAAAAGAATAGAAAACAATATGATGCAATGTAGTGGCGATGTAATGAATCAATAAGGAAAATTTAAAGTGAAAAAGAGTGAGATTCGGAGAGATTTATTAATAAACAGACATTGAAATGTCAAACACACTAAATAATGAAAAGAAGCAACATTTTTTAAATAAATAAATAAATAAAAAGCTTATCTAATAGAAAGAACTAATACAATTTGAAATATCATTTCTCCCGCACCCATTCTCGGATTAAGTTGAAACCTTGCACAATTATTTATGGTACCCAACAAAACATAAATCAAGTAAAAAAAGGAAATAGCCAATTAGTGAATTAAGTATTGGTAATTAATTACTTTGTTTGACATCGACAAAAGGAAATAGCTTCTACTTAATCTAAAATAAATTCTACAGCATTGGTGGATATAATTGTAAATGTGAAGTTATTCCCCTTAAGATGTATTTATTTTAAAAAATATTTTTTTAATGCTTGTTAAGCTGATGCAGTCACTGCCGGGAGTGTCTGAGATCTACATGCCCCCTCCCACTCCAATGCCTCAAAAGGTGCGCATCAATGAGCTAAGGGGTGACCTTGAACCCGATTCCATTGTGTACATTGTTTGAGAGTTTCTACATTTTAACTCCCCAAGTAATGACGTTTCCGTCTGAGAAATATCGGAGGCTCATCTCTTGAGTCCCTCTCAACCAGTAGAGTGCTGTTTAGACGATAGACTTGAGCTCTGCGCTCTAATCTAGATCAGGAAATTTGTAGTGGTGTGTAGTGATACTCAGGCTAAACAGTCCAGCCGTTGATCAGCACGCACTGTCGCCCTTGACATACTACAATCACTAATTTCAGAGTCAGTAGTCTGTGATGTCACACTGTAAGCTTATAACAGAGAGTTTCCAAAAAAAAAAAAAAAAAAAAAAAAATTGATATCTTAGAGAAGTGTTTCCCAAACTTCGTACATTCAAAGAATTTTAGCTTGGCTTATGTTTTTAGTATAGCATTAATTGCTATTTATGAAGTAAAACAATAATTAAATCATATTCTAAATTTATCTCATCTTATCTAGACGTTACTTCATTAAAAAAGATGATTACGTCCTACGCGTCATGCATTTAATCATGCATGTTAACCAAAAACCCAAATTATGCCAAGTCACTGGTTTTACTGGCTGGCTCAGCCAGCACATTCTATGCTCTAATAGCACTAGGGAAGAAGGAGCATTTATACAAATTTGTCCTAGCATATGGAATAAGTAATTCACTTTCATCTTTGTGTCTTTCTGAGTATTTTATTAAACTTCTTGATATCAGGCACAAAATAAGTCTCATTAATTTACATATTTGGTGTGGCGTGTAATCTATTTCTATTCTTTGTTCTTGTTGCACAACTAAGAAAAGACAACTTCTCACAAAGAGATAGTAAGAGACTAAACCAAAATAAGTTGTAGATGGTTTTGAAATAGTGCAGTTCTCTTCAGACAAACTTGACGACATAATACTGCACTAGCTCATCTTATTTCTTTCCAGAATCTAGATCAGTTCAAAGTTCACAGTGATGCCCTATATTTTTCTTACCATTACTAAAGCTATGGCACCATTAGGAATTTAACGCGAAAAGTTATTTGTTTACTAAGATTAGGAAAGGATAGTTTTGTTATAAGACTGTGACGTCACTAAACAAGAGAAGAATTTGAGGAAGAATAGCGAAATGTAGACTGACTACATTTGACGACTTTTAGAGAGAGGGAGGTTTTATGGACGTAGAGATTTAGCTTGACGACATTCGACGATTCCCTTCATTATTACTAAACTTGTTAATCAGCATGGTTCATCTGCGTCGAGCACCTTTGTAGTATTGGCCTTTCGTTATTTGAGAGTTACCTCCCTTTGATTTATCTGAATTAGACAAAGCGCAGAAGCGCCTAACACTAAGAAGACCTAATAAATGTTTTTTTTCTGTTCTGCATTTACTTAGTAATCAATTCACTTGTTAATCTGCTAGCTAATATCTTAAATAAATTATGGAACACCTATTCAAGCCTTTCGGAAAAATAGTGTTCCGCGGAGCACAGTTTGGAAAACACTGGCCAAAAGTAAATCATATTTTCACGTAGATCCTGGACGTGTAGAGAGGAACGAAGAAAGACGGTCGACAGATCATAAGTGGTGCCCCAACGGTCCAACAGGCTAAGGGATAGGTGAAGGTGAGGAATTCTTGAAAGCTATTTCAACCAGCTAGAAATGCCGATCTAACAAGCTCATTACTCATCTTTTTAAAATAAATACATCATTACATTGAATCAATGTTTATAAAGAACTTATTGAGTTTGTTTATAATATACATTTCTTTTATCTGAAGCTTGTTTTCGTTGAAGTTATTATTTGAATGTCCAAGTTTAAATCATTCTTTTCTCAAACTGGAATTGCATTCAGGTAGGAATAGATAGCCCACTCATTCTGACGCTGAGGGGCAACGCTACCATTTTAGAATACTTTCTCTGCATCAGTCCATGACAGTATTTGGCCTTGTGGAGCGATAGTCAGATGTATTATTGTCACTAAATTTGGCTTTCTCAAACATAACTGACTCTTTTTCATGACTGACTTCCCCCCATCAAGTAGTATATTTAAACTAGATACTGCATAGACAATCAGTAAGTATAGTAACAATTACCTTATAATAATAATAATAATAATCTTTATTGTCCGTATGGAAATTTGTCTAACAATTTGTGCATTACGCCAAACAAAAAACATTATAACTATAAGAAACCAAACTGTACATTCACACCAGACTCGCTCATAATTTACATATGACAAAGTTTATATCAGATTGTTCTTATTTAATGATTTGATTGCCAGGGGAACAAAAGAGTGTTTGTGTCTGTTTGTCTTTGCCATCGGTGTCTTGTATCTCTTTTGTGATGGTAAAATCACAAAATCCTGACACAAAGGGTGATTCTTTATTTCGAGGATCTTGTTAGCTTTTTTTATAGATGTTTGTCTCAAACAACTGCCCAAATGTACTGTTTTGTGGTCCGATGATCCTAGTGGTGGCTTTTCACGAGATGTGCATGTATGTACATATAGTGACTAAATTGTAGAGTGCTTGTGTTTTATATGTTAACTCACGCTGTCAGTCTGGTAATAAGTGTGTATCTCTCACACACCCTTTTCTTGGATCAAGCTGAAACCCTGCATAATTATTCATTGGCGTAGACAAGACATGAATCAATAAATAAAAAAAAATTAACCAATTAGTCAATTCATTACTGGTGATTCATTATTTTTTTTATACTAACCAGGAAAATTAATCCTTCAGTATTCACAGGAAATGGCTAAATTTGTCGAGTTTAGTTCACACTATTTCTCCCACACACATTCTCCGATAAAGTTGATACTTTGCCTTTTTTTCGGGCTTTATAAGCCTCTTTTTTGGGCCTTCTTGTCTCTTTTGTGGGCTTTTTTTTTATTAATATCATAAGTTCTCACATTTCACAAATATTAAAGTATAAAGAATTATAATTAAACTTTGAAATATGATTAATCCATACTTAATTAGTAATTAAAATAGTGAGTGTACATAAGCAGTAGATACATATTTCAAGATTAATGAAAATTAACAAAACTTGATATTTTTTTTTTGTCAATTGTATCTGAATAATAAAGTGATTAAGAAAATAAATATAAATAATAATGTGTCGTTTCAATATAGGTTTTGTTTATTATCATAAAGTTATACTATTTTTAACAATAAATTAATAAAAACAACAACTTAATTCTTTATTCTCGTAATATATTCTTCCATTTCAAATGAAATGTAATAACCATAGACTTATATATACTACTCTAGACTGGACATGGAGATTTTTTAGCACTACTAAAAATATCGTGAAAATTTTTTAGAAAGTTGGATCAAGGCGTTGTTTTGTAAAGTATCTTAAAGAAGTGGTGGCTATTTTTTTTTCAACTCTAACATACGTAACATATAATTAAATTTGTAGATCTAGATCTAGTAATTGTACATCAAAAATAAGAGTACTCTTGTCTCATAATTATTATTTTGCAATTGTTAGATACATAGCACAACACCTATTATAATTCATTTATTCAGGCAAAACTTTGGTTTTGTCACTGCTGTCTAACATTTTCTGTTTTGCAGTGTATATACATTTACATGTACGAATTGATTTTGTACCTTTAAATATATGTCTGAATTTTTTTAGATTTTTCAGATAAAATCATTGTGAATATTGATTGTTGATTGAAATCAGTGACTTCATTGACTTTATGTAAAATATGGCATCTAGAGGTTGCACCTATCCAGCAGATAGCCTTCTGTTATGTTTGCGGCGAATTCATAAAGAAACGTGCGAAGAAACATTCTTTGACAACATCAGCAACAATGAAGGAAGCATATAAATCCTACTTTGGCATGTGAGTTGTGACTGCTGCAAGAAGACTTTAGAAGGTTGGTTCAGGGGGGAGAAGAGAAGCATGAAGTTTGCGATACCAAGAATTTGGCGAGAGCCTACAGATCATCTGAACAACTGCTATTTTTGCATGGTAGATCCATCAAAGCGTCGATCTGGCAAAAATGCAGCTGCTGTGCTCTATCTTGATATCCCTTCTTCGATCGCCCCAGTTCCACATTCCCCTGATCTTCCCATTCCCAAACCACCGCAGAATACACTGCCCTCGGAAGACAGCAGTATCGCTAGTGATGCTGAGGATGTTGATGTTTTTCAAGCGGATGATAAAGGAATACCTCACTTTCCTAACCAAGATGACCTCAATGATGTAGTGAGAGATCTTGGTCTCACCAAAGCTAAAGCTGAGCTTCTGACATCCCGACTGAAACAGTGGAACCTGTTAGATGAGAGTGTTCAAGTTACATGTCAGAGAAAACGTCATCAAAGATTTTCAGTCTTTTTCACCCTTCATGATAACCTTTGCTACTGACATGATGTGAAAGGTCTGTTCGATGCAATAGGGATACCCTGCAACCCACAGGATTGGCGTCTTTTCATCGATAGTTCTTCGCGCAGCCTGAAAGCTGTTCTTCTCCACAATGGCAATCAGCTACCTTCTATCCCAGTGGCTCACTCAGCACAACTTATGGAGGAGTACAATAGTGATTTTAAGATGGTGGCATTCTTAATGGGTCTTCAGGGTGGTTTCACCAAGATTCCATGCTATCTTTGTCATTGGGATAGCAGAGACACCAAGCAACACTACCATCGTCGGGATTGGCCAGAACGGACCAACTTTACCATTGGGAGTAGCAATGTCAAGTGGGAGCCTCTAGTGGATCCTAAGAAAGTTCTAATGCCTCCTTTGCACATCAAGCTGGGGCTCATGAAGCAGTTTGTCACAGCTCTGGGTAAAGAGTCGGCAGCTGTGAAATACCTAGAAGAATTCTTCCCCAAGTTGTCAGAGGCCAAAGTGAAAGCTGGGATCTTTGTGGGACCACAAATAAAGAAAATAATGGAGTCTCAGCAATTTCTTAAGTCTCACAGACATCCAGAAGGCAGCTTGGGGCAGCTTCATCGCAGTTGTTCAGGGATTCCTTGGAAATCCTAAGGCCGAGAATTATGAGGAGCTGGTGGAGACACTTGTGAAAAACTATCATTCTATGGGATGCATAATGTCGCTAAAGGTTCACATCCTAGATGCTCATCTGCGTAATTTCAAGGAGAATATGGGAGCATACTCAGACGAACAAGGAGAAAGGTTCCATCAAGACCTGAAGGAATTTGAACGTCGATACCAAGGACAGTATACCGAGAATATGATGGGGGACTATATCTGGGGCCTAGTCCGTGATAGTGATTTAGTCTATAATCGTCAGTCTAAAAGAACATGCAATTTTTTACTTTTATTCATCTGTATGGACCATGTTTGTGAAGACTTTGTCAAACATCATAAGTGTATTATAAGTCTTACATGTATTTTAAACGTTGTATAATGCTATCCAATACGTGATCTGAACTATCAATGTCCTGTCCACAAACCCAAACTTTTGGGAAAACAAATACTATTTTTGATCATTTGGATGTATAAGCTAACAGGAAATCATAGTTATTTCAGAGACACAAAAATTGTGTTGCCTTGTGTAATCTAGAAAGATCTAGGTAATCAATCTATTTAAATGTACATAATATGATTTAAATCAACATGAATTATTTCGATCTAATATTTTTGAAATATTATCTCAATGGAAACAAACAGGAAATGGCTTTGTTTCATATATTTGCGTGAATATCCGAGAAATGATTTTGCATTATTTCTAAACTTTGAAAACTAAAGATCATTACTTTTCTAAGACAGAAAAGATTGATTGGGGCGACTCCCCTTAGAGCCTGAAAAAAAGAGTTTAAGTACATAAAAATCTATATATGTTATAGGCGGATAAGAATTTATTTATCTATGCCAGTCTAGATATAATATATCCATCTATGTAATAGCATTAAATGTATTAACAATCAGCATTAAGGGATTTTAAAATTGATCAGAAATGAAAAAAACTTTGTTAGGTACTAATATAGTGTCACTGAATTAACGAAAGCTTTCTTCACTATGGCCATTTCAGCTTGGAGCGGGTTGCCTGAATCAGCCATGAAAATTAATGACTAAGTAGAGTTAAAGGTTTCTAATTAAGATGGACACGCGTAGGACATAATTAATTTCTTCTATGAACGAATTTCTGTCGCGATAGTCAAGTGAATCTATAATAGGAAGGACTTAATGGAAAAATGAAACTAAACTCAAATGTTTTGGTTTCAACACCTTACACATATGTGCACAAATCACAGGTACACAACATACATCACATGCGTACATACTGTGGCATAGCAAGCAAGAAGCGAAGGGAGTTAAAAAAAACCAGGCCCATGACCAATCGGGGCCATTGTGTTATTATATTTCTGACAAATATAACAAATAAAAAAAGATAAATAACAAATCAATGGTGCTGAGATATATTTGATGTCGAAGTATTTAGTTTTTTCAAAAACTTCCTAAACAATAATAAACAAATACAAACCTCTTACAACGACCCAAAACGAGGTTATAAACCTTTAGCCATATAAAACACACCTGTACATATAAAACATATGTGCACATATAACTGTAACTGATTTCTAAACTGGAAAGTCAGCTATACTTTTGTTATCTTACTTGAACTGGAAAAACCAGCCACACATCAGGTTAATATCTGACTTCAACTGGATATTTCGTTCACCCACTTGACTGATATGTGACTTGAATTAAATAACCCGTTCACCCATTTGACTGATATCCGACTTTAACTGGATATTTCGTTCACCCATTTGACTGATATCTGACCTGAATTGGACTTGCCGATCATGGATAAGACTGATGTATGATTTCAATTGATAATGCAATATGCAATTATATATGCTGTGTAGGAGACTCGCTGGCCAAGTCTTAAAGCGCTTGACTTTCAAAGCGGGTGTCGGGGTTGAAATCCAGGTGGCGACTGGGATTTTTACTTTCGGGGTCTTAGGTTGCCTCTCAGTCCACCCAGCTCTAATGGGTACCTAACAGTAGTTGGGGAAAAGTAAAGGCAGTTGGTCATTGTGCTGACCTCATGGCACTCTCGTTAACCACGAGCCACAGAAACAGATGACCTTTACATCATCTACCCAATAGATCACAAGGTCTGAAAAAGGAATTTAAAAAATATACTTTATATAGTTGTATCTGGACTTGCCCATCGTAACTGTTATAATCATCCCTCAGACTGACAAATGAGTTTAACTGGACATGCGTATCCTCCCTTTGATTTCTAGACACCTGCTTTAATCATAGATGACCTATATGTTTCCTGACGTCCGACTTATTCCACCATCGATCGCGAGGCTTGCTGATGAATGCCTCTGCTTGTTATCGGCCTTGAACCTTTTTTTGTCTGTTAAGGTTTCTCTCAACTGATACAGAGTGATTCGGTTACAATGAATGTTCCTTTTCATTTTGGACAAAGGGGGTGAGGAAAGTTGTGTGTGTGTGGGGGGGGTAAGGGGGGAGGTGGGGGGTAGAGAAATTAACATTTTCATCAGCACAAGGACCGATTTTATTTTAAAGCATTTTTTTAAATTTGGTACGAAAAAAAAATTTGCTAAAGAAACACGCATATACACAAATGTGCGCACTTTCTTTTAAAAACACACATACACACCTTAAAACAAACATATGAAACTCACATCCACAAATATAACACGCACATAAACAGACACACATGAAAGCACCTCCCATAATTCCTTACAGATGAAGTCCTCCATCTCAAATTATTTGAGGGTTTTTTTTTCGTTTTTTTCTGGTTATTAAAATCTAGTCAAGGAAAAAAAAAAATTCATAGCAAGCAATAAAAAAGAATACTTTTAAAAAAACAAAGCTTATCTAAGGGAAAAAACCGCTTATTATTGCCGTTTAACTGAAAAGTAGGGGGTTATCTCCCTTTCTGCTATATTCAAAAAAATTAATAAGCACTAAATGATTAATTCATTGGTTAATTTTTGGATTGATTTGCGTATTGTTATCGACTATGAATAATTATGCAAAATGTCAACTTGATCCGAGAATAGGAAACTGGAGAAGAAAAACGTTTGGAAACGTAATAAAGGGACTAAATCCACACATATATATCTATCTATCTATAGTCACATCTCTTTAAGTAGAATTTATTCCCTTTATTTCGAAAACAAACAAAATAATTCATACCCAGCAATTAATGCACCGACTGTTTATTTTTCTTACATGATTGATTCCTGTCTTGTCAAGGTTTAATGAATAATTGAGCAAAGCTTGAACGTTGATCTCTGAGAATGGGGAAAACGGAAGAAAAAAACAAAACATGTTGAAACTCTTTTACCAGACAGACGGACAGACAAAAAGTGTGAGTTGAATAAGCTTTGTAAACAATGGAACTTAGCCACTGACCAATTGCTGATGCTCTTATAAGATTGTGTGTCACGTGGTGACAATGTTTTGCTTGATTCTCGACATTATTTCAGATGTTAAGATTATTACGGCCTTGTCCAAAACTTCCTGCAGGTCAGGGGGTGGGGATGGCGGCGGTTAGGGTTTGAACCAGAGACCATGGAGACGAAAGACCACAGCGCATACCACACGACCAAGCAGTTATCCTAAAGCTCCTAACATTATTAACACCCAGGCTGCTCGCTGGTAGCCTACTTTACATTGTCATGCGTTTCGTCTTAACACCAGATGATGGTGACGATGATTATGTGATGGTGATGATGATTATGTGATGGTGACGATGATTATGTGATGGTGACGATGATTATGTGATGGTGATGATGATTATGTGATGGTGATGTTGATTATGTGATGGTGATGTTGATTATGTGATGGTGATGATGATTATGTGATGGTGACGATGATAATGTGATGGTGACGATGATTATGTGATGGTGATGATGATTATGTGATGGTGATGATGATTATGTGATGGTGACGATGATAATGTGATGGTGACGATGATTATGTGATGGTGATGATGATTATGTGATGGTGATGATGATTATGTGATGGTGACGATGATTATGTGATGGTGACGATGATTGTGTGATGGTGATGATGATTATGTGATGGTGATGTTGATTATGTGATGGTGATGTTGATTATGTGATGGTGATGATGATTATGTGATGGTGACGATGATAATGTGATGGTGACGATGATTATGTGATGGTGATGATGATTATGTGATGGTGATGATGATTATGTGATGGTGACGATGATAATGTGATGGTGACGATGATTATGTGATGGTGAGGATGATTATGTGATGGTGATGATGATTATGTAATGGTGATGATGATTATGTGATGGCGATGATGATTATGTGATGGTGATGATGATTATGTGATGGTGATGATGATTATGTGATGATGATGATAATTATGTGATGGCGATGATGATTATGTGATGGGGATGATGATTATGTGATGGCGATGATGATTATGTGATGGTGATGATGATTATGTGATGGCGATGATGATTATGTGATGGTGATGGTGAAGCACAAAGAACTCACGAAAACATGAACTAAAAAAGAAACAAGCGAAACAAGACTTCCAAGCCCACCATATCACGTACGTGAAGTTGGATTAAAGAGTTCAAAAAAATGTTTTTTTTTGTACCTTTAAAATTCCTCAATAAAAAAAATCACAAAAGAAAAGAAAGGAAGATTTTTTTTTCTTAAATCTTGATTGTGAAATTCAACGAAAATCGGTTTTATATTTCTTATGAGTTTGAGCTATACGCTTGGAAACGAAATATATATATATATATATATATGTATAATATGTGTTGCTACAGACGTGTCACGCTACAGCCATATTTTTTTCTTTTCGAGTCATACTTCAGCTGTAGAAGAAAAGTTAACATTTCAATCTGAATATCATATTAACAATCACACACACAGACACACACACACAAACGATTGAGCAAAAAGTGTGTGTGTATGGATAGTTTTGTAATATTTGTCTGTCATTTCCCAGGAGATTTCCGGCATTTTCATACAAGATTTTTTATTCAACAAACTGTTTGCCTCCCTTTGTTAACGACCTCTTTTTAAGATACGTCACAATGGGGCTGTAGGGAATTGTATTTTAATAATGGATTTGACACTTTCAAATGTTGAAAACGTCAACCTTACAGTTTAACTAGACCAGTGTTTCTCAAACTGTTTTCTAGGATCCCTAGTCTTCCGCGAGGCCTAAATAGCTGTTCCACGAACTACTGGAATAATTAACTAGTAGGCAATGTGTCAATAAATCTATTAAGGAGAATATCTAAAGTGTTTCCTAAATACTCAGAATGTACGTAGTGTTTCTTTAGAGACAAGGTTTGGGAACCACTGTAGTAGACAATCACAAAGAAAGTTTTGTGTCTAAATAAGACTATAGAATAGACTTATAAAATAGAATAGAGCCTGTAGGAACGACTAGATCTACTTCTTGTCTGCTCGTATCAGGTCTTGCACAGTTGAATGTGTAGTGCACAATCCCTGCCTCTTCATGGACACGTTCAAAAGAAGAGATGGGTAGCCAGGTAGGTGACCAGAGAAAAGGGCATATCACCTCCAGCGAGCTTCCACGTGACATTCTGGCAAACAGACTTGCACGTGAAGCGCTTTAAAGAAAGGAGCACTCTTCCGAGAAGAGATAGCAAGATGGCGGTCTTCTCGTGTAGCAGAACGTTTTGGACGCAGCCGTTTTAGCGCGAACGTTGGTTGGGCTTGTGACGTTTCGGCACATTCATTTAAGCGCGATAGGTTCGGAATATAATTTATGAAACACAAACATTTTAAGGCTAATAAACATGTTTCCCCCGCCCCCCCCCCGACTATACTATAGTATGTGAAGTATAAATACTTTCCCTTCCCCCCACTCACTGTGACTAAACAATTTCTAAAAATAATTTTAATTTTTCATGAATGTATACTGCCAACTATGGTGGGTGTGGTATGTGCACGGAACATGTCTTGATGGTTCCGGGTTCCAACCCCACGTCATCCAGTTAGAAGTTCGGGCAAGGATATCTTGAGTTCTGAGGGTCCATCTTAAACATGTAAAGCATCCACCGTTCAATCTCTTGCACATCTTTCAATATTGCAAATTTTATATCCCCTTTATATATAAGATATATATATTATTATTATTAATGACCACTAATTGATTAATTAGTTTAATTTTTTTTAAACATTGATTGACGTATTGTCATCGACAATGAACAATTGTATAAAAATTTTACTTGATCCGAGAATAGGAAAAGAGAGAATAGAAAGTGTAAAAGAATAAACCCAGACATACAGAGAGACGGATAGAGTTAATACAAGAATTGTAATAATAAAATTATCTATCTACCCACGTACAAACGCTCAATGACATAGTTATAGATATATGTTATTAAATATATCTTATTTCATAAGCCCAGCTTTTCAGACAGAAAAAATATCTAGAATCCATCTCAAGATTTAGGATTAAAAAGAAAGAACCCAACCAAAAAATAGTCCACACATAATGGTTTCTATTAAGTAATACCCACTGGCCACTTACACTGCTATGAATGAACTTGAGTAGATGTAAGATATGGACAGTGATGGTCAGTTAGATAAGTGGCTGAACTATGGCTATTTACGGACAGTAGCTATTTCCCTCCAGTTCTAAGGTTACAGTGACACCAATCAAACAAAACTATTTTACAATAAAACATAAACTGACAAAAAAACAACAAACAAGCAAAACATATAGAATCTTTTTTAAAAAAAAAGAAAAGCTTATCAAAAGGGAAATAACTCCGCTCTTAAAAACTGTATCTATAAATAATGTACAATGTATTTCCCTTGTTCGATATTTAACAAAATAATCCATTACTAATAATTCATTGATTAATTTGGGTATTTAAAAAAAAAAAGATTCATGTTTTGTTAGGTACAATAAATAATTGTTTAAAGTTTCAGCTTGATCGGAAAATGCGTGAGGGAAAAGTACCGTTAACACTTATTTAAGGGGATTTAACCCAACAAATTTAGCCCCTACATGTGAATACTAAAGGATTACTTTCCCTTTTTGTTATTGAACAACGTAATTAGTGACTATTAATTAATTAATTGAACAATTGGTTACATTTTTTCTGTACCGATTCGTGTCTTGTCTATGCCAATGAATCATTGTTTGTAGTTGTAATAAGTCAGCTTGATCCGAGAATGGGTGTGGGAGAAATAACGTGTATACGTTTTTTACCAGACAGACAGACGGACACAGAGAGTTGATATAAGCTTTGTAAAAATCAGACCGTTTCAGATGTTGTCATTACATGCCAGTGGATGGGTTCAAAACACAATGACATACAAAAAAAAACCCCGAGCGTTAGAACTATGGATTTTATGTTCCGAGTCTTTATAACTTCAAATAGGTACAGAACAAACTTGCTATGGTAATGATTAGGGCAGAGAAAGTATGTAATCAAATAATATAGTTTATCAAATTTACATATAGAGAATATATTAAATATATAAAAGTATATTTTAGGAAAAGCTATAAATGTGAAGATATGTTAGACTAGATAGAGAAGTGAAGATTTTATCAATAATAATTGCTCCTACTATTCTACCGCATGTTTAGTACATCGAAAGTTTCCGTTGAAGTGCATATGATAATTGATAAGTCTGTTGGTGCCCATGTGTGTGCTTAAAATATCATCTGTCCTTCTGTAATTTTATTACTATTTGAATAATTAGAGAAGGTAAATCGGATCTTAAGCTGAACAAAAAGGACCAAGCAATCTTGGCACGATTCGCACCGGACACCGTCCGATAGGAGCCTAGAATCCGAGAGAACCACGATCCCAGAAGTCGACACTGCCACGCAGAAGACAAGACCGTAGACAACATCCTCTACGAATGCAGGTGCTCAGAAACACATTCGAAGATAGGACTTGTCTTGAGACAGAACTTGTGCTTGCGGGGGTCTCGCCTTGTACGGAGACAAGCGAACCCTACAGAACACTGCCAGATGTTTGTAAAAATGTTTTATGTTTGTAAAATGTTTTACATATTTCGAATGTTCCTTCAGAGTTGAAGATAGCTTACTTCCTAGTCCAAACCTCCCGCAGGACTACGGGGGATGGGAGCGGGCAGGGTTTGAACCCTCGACCGTCGATAAATCCGAACGACAGTCCAGCGCGCAAACCGCACGACCAGGCAGCCATCCACTTAAAGGATTATTCCCAGCACGGAGCCTTAGTGCATGGAGGCTTACAAATCGGATCTTAAAAATCATACTGTGAACAAAGTAAAGATAACCGTATTGGTGACGGTGTTTCAAAAGTGTCTTACGATTCTACAATGAATTCCTCAAGAATTAAGAAGTATTTAAAAAAACAACGAAAGTGTATTAAGTCTTCAATTTTTGAGTAACTTGGATAATCTCAGACTTGATAAGGAACTTGAGCTGATTGTTCACTGGACCTCTTCACTCAACACATCCCTATTTATAAACCATTAGTTTCTTCCTTGAAGTCCATCTTCTACCCACCCACCCCCCCTACTTCCGCCCCTTCAATCCACCAATGTATGTTAACATACGTGAATAAAACAAAGTAAGATGACCTGAAGCCAAAAGTCAACACCTGACACCATCATTCAAAGTAATTAGCCCATGCCTACGTTACAGCTCCAAAGTCTGACAATATTTCCTTGCGAAAAGAAATATTTTTACCAACTGTATTTGTTTAGCGCATTTTCATGGTCTTAGCTTGATCAGTGCGCTATTGGAGGAGGGGGGGTGAGGGGGGGGGGGATGGAGTATCTGGGAGAAGGTTTCCGTGCTAGCTTTTCAAAAGCAATTTTAAAAAAATGTTACACCTGATCTCGTGGGCTCATGTCTTCTTACAGTAGGGTCAACAATCTTGCCACTGAGCTTATACAATCAGCAGGTTTTATAGTTATCTATCACTAGTTTCAATTTTTTTAGGTGATGGTCTAATTCTCTACACAAGGTTTATCTTTATTTAGTATTAAAGTTTCATGAGTAAAATGTATTATTTAAGAGAATGGTTATTTGAAAATTGTAAATGAAATGATGAAAGTAACTCTGGACATTATTGAAATATAGTACTAATGCTCTAATCCGTGTGACAATGTGTAATTAAACATTACTAGTGTGAGCAGGTCAGGGTGGCGCTACTGAGTGAGGCCTTTTTGTTATCTGCTGCTCAACATTTATTCATTTATAACAGTAGGCAGGTGGTAGCTCTACTGGGTGGGCCCAATCTGTGCATCCTCGGTCTGCGACCAAGGGGCTAGAGTCGCCTAAGCAACCAGACAGCGCAATCAAACTAAACTAAAGTAAAATGAAACAAACTACAAATAAAACAACCCACTAAATTTATAAAACAACTTATATATATACTTTACTTACATGAAACCAAAACAACAGTAATAAAACTAAATATACACCTACTAAACGATTGATCAACCCTACCGAACTGAACCTAACAAATAAAGCAGCTATTTGGCAGGACTACAGCCGTAAGCTACTACACAGAAATAATGGCAGCTGTACAGCAGCAATAAAACAACAGCTATAAGGCAACAGCTATAGGGCAACAGCTATAGGGCAACAGTAATAACTTCGGCAGACAGTAGGCAGCAGAAATAATGGCAGTTAGGCAGAAGAAATAATGGTAGTTAGGCAGTAATAACTGCGGCAGACAGTTAGGCAGAAATTATAGCAGGCGGTCCCAGCTGAAATTACACACAAGAAAATAACTATACAGGCACCACTACCAGCACTGACCAGTGGTCAAGACAAAAGAGAGCTTAACGGGGTTCCGGAGTTAGCTATAACTGGTCAGCGCGAACTTATCGGAGAGCATGACGTCACGCTAATTTTCTATAACTAAACTGGACTACCAATTTCCCTAATTTGTACCTAGCGTACACAACAATAAAATCTAGCAAATTACTAAAGACACGGACTACGCAACATCATATACCAAATTAAACAGCATTAAAAAGAGAATCTTAAAATTTAAATCCTACAAAAATACAAAAAGGAAGATAAAAAGTTATTTCTATTCTAAACTCATATGGGGGCTCTATACCGTTTACAGACCTGCACATAAACTGATATTAAAAAAATAACAACCAATCCAACACTAATGCCAAAGTCAAAAATAAGCAGAACTAACCAGGGACAAAAAATAGGAAAGAACATCCACAGCTCTAAGACTAGTTAACAATTTTAAAAACTACTTTTCCTCTACGAGTAAAACACAAATAACAGAAAAAGACAAAAACTAACAGAAAGTTATAAATAGCGGAAACTACAAAATACTCAGCACTGAACTATATAAACTAAAAGGACACTAAATTACAAACATTATAGCCCTGGCCTATATAAATTACAAATTAAAATAAAGATAAAATTAGATCTCAGAACGCCAGCTCACACTAGGTCGACCTAGTTTGTCTGTTTTGTTTCTATGTATATACTTATGGAATGGAAATAAGATTGAATGGAAAATGAAACCTTAGTACAATAATGTCAACTGTATGAGTGTGGCTGCCTTCAGTCTGAGAACTGTCAAACAAGATCTACAATCTAGAAAACATTACAAAATGTACAAGCGGCGGAACTCGTGAAATTAGTATGAATTGTCTCCCTTTGTCACTGACCGAACAGAGCCTATTTTGTTGTGCATTTAGTGACAAAATCAAATATGTTCTTAAAATCATGAACCTTTTTTTTTTTAATGAAATAGAAGTCATTCATGGCATTCCAGATTCACTGTGACCAAGTTCAATATATATTTCTATCATTTCCTCCCTTTCTTTGTTCTGTACAGCTTCGCATAGGCCCATCGTATGTAATGGTTCCTGGCATTCTATTCCATGGATTGATGGATGCTAGGACAGAAATGGGAGCTAGGCGTCGTACTTATGGGTTAATAGAAAGAAATAGGGTTAGATAACACATTGAGCCTCAAAGTTGGGTGAGGGTAGTTGCTCAAACCCCCAGGGAGTCCTCTGTGTCAGTGGAGGGGTGAGAGAGAGAGCTATTTAGAGCGACTGAAAAATGGAAACAATAGCAGACTTAAATAGAATGAAGAAATATCTGTGAATTAAAATATTTTTTGTGTGTTTCATTTGATGTTTGTAGCTAAGTTTTGTTTATAAGAAGTTGAAGGCATACATCTTCTTGATGCTGTCAACTGTTTACTGTTGATTGAGATTGCTCATTGTTACCAGCATGGTTATAGGATACGAGTAGAGTAGTTAGTCACAAACAGTTATGTGTTTCATCAAAAGCGTAGCGACAGTGACGTGACTATTAAACAAACAAGACTAGGTTTAGAAGTGTAACGGATGTAAATACAGAATACTCTAGGCAGCTTCAGAGAAAGGCCGTCCTTAGTTTCAGGAGTAGATATTTAATTTGGCGACATTCGACCTTTCCTTCCTTACGTATTGAACTGCCTATTACAACACAAGACACCGATAACAAAGACAAACAGACAAAAAACCTCTGATGTCCACCTGACGATTGGATTATTTAATACAACTCAACTATCTGAGTCAAATATGTCACATGTAAGTTATGTATGAGTCTGGTGTTAATGTATATTTTGGTTTTCTATAGTTATAATGTTTTGTTTGGTGCAATGCACACATTGTTCGACAAATTTCCTTATGGATAATAAAGATTATTATTATAAATATTAATATTTGTCATCGTTTATCAGCGTGGAACACATTTATATTGTTAGTTTTCTGACTGCGTTATTTGGTTATTGAAGTGCTACCTCCGTTTGAACTGATCCACACAAGACACGGCGTGAAAGCGACTAGCAGCATGTCATCGTGACACCAAATCGTCATTGTGATTCGATCCTGTTTCTCCTCATTTGAGGTAGAAATAGGCAAGACAAAGAGAGATAAAGCAATAATAAAGTCAACAGTAAGGGTTAAAAGAGACAGATAAAAAAGTAGAGAGAATATATATATTCTTATATGCTTGTGCTTGTGATTTTCGGACGCTGACTGCAGAGCTAGAGAGGAGGATCCTAGCAATGGAATTAACAAGCTACAGAAGGATCCTAGGTATCAAATACAAAGACCGCATCACAAACAAGGAGATTAGAGACAGGGTTATTGCGGCGATTGGACCCCACTACCCCTAACTACTTTTAAAGAACGCAAACTCTATTTTAATACCAGAACGTCTTCAGGGTTGCAAAGATCTTACTTTAGGGAACAGTACCAAGAAAAAAAGAGGAAGAGGCAGAGAAAGTGATCGGAAGACAACATAAAGGAATGGACGGGCATGTCATTGAAAGAGGTTCTATTCAAGGCGAAAGACAGGAATGGAGAAAGACGATCAACAGATCTTGTGGGGGTGCCCCAACTGTCCAACAGACTAAGAAATAGGTGAAGGTTGTATATAAGCCAGCATTCTAACCACTGTGCCATGAAAGTGTTTACGAAAAAAAAAAGTTTTAAAAATTATCTATTGTAGTTTGAAACTTTAAAGCGGCCACCTATTTCTTTCTACATAGTTTAATGAGGACTAATTTCACTTAATACTTAAATGCCCACATCAATCGATACGAACCAAAACAATTTACCATGAGTTCATTAACTCATCTGTTAATTTTTTCGTTATTCTTGTGTTGTCAGGTGAAAGCAATAATAGTGTAAAATTTCAGCTTGATCCGAGATTTGATTGTGGGAGAAATAACGATTTACCAGACAGACAGAGGGACAGACAGACAGAGTGAATTGATATAAGCTTTGTAAAAAAAAAAAAGGGAGAAATAGAGAAAGACATCTAGAAAGAGTGATTCACAGATCTTGTGAACTCTTGTCAACATCCAGTGTCTACTAATATAATAAAAAGTTATTTACAAAAAAAAAAACGTCACTTGCATAACCACTTATCGACATATACTTGTGGGTCAACGGTGTGTGTGGTTGTGTGTGTTTGTGAGCGTGTATCGGTTGTATGTGACTTTGACTTTCCCCACCCCCTCCTCTCTTTCTCCCCCACCATCGTAAGACGATGACGTTAACCTCGTGCGTTAAGTCCATTGTCATCCAGTCAAGCAGGGGTCAACAACTCTTCCTTCGACATTTTCTCTTTCCATTTTAAAAACTTGCAAAAAAAAAAAAAAATGTAATTAAAGGTTGACATGGCCCAAAGAGGGTTGTAATAGTACACTTCTGCACGTTGCCATGACAACGCCTGAGATAAGTCCGGCTTCAAGTTTTCTTCTTCTTCACTCTTTGCTGCCATCCGTTTTTCAAAAGCTTTTTTTTTTCTTGTTAATTCTAAAGAACTGGTGAGTTATCTTCGCTTGGTTGAACAAGCGTAACAGTCAATTGGCACCAAGGAGAGCTGGACCGCACGTTTATAGTGGCTCCATTCATCGTTGGTATTCAATACTATATATGTTATAGGTATAGTGTTTATTATAGGTGAGCTATTAGAATTCACATATAAGGTGTGTCAATTCCATTTATCGTTGGTATTGATACTATTTATGTTATAGGTATAGTGTTTATTATAGGTGATCTATTTGACTGGTTTTACTTGAACAAAAGACAGTGCTGTTCGGTTAGAAAGATGAACAATTTCATGCAGATATTTGTCACATGTCATGCTGACAAAGCCGTTGTCCGCAACGCGTCTAAGTTTAATATTTGTCGTATATGTTTGTTTTCGGCAAGACCTCAAACCTATTGTGGATCGTCGCTAACTATTGGGCTCTATCGCGCTGTAAAAACTGACGCACAGGTTGCTGAGGAAAAGAGAACAACGCTGGCAGAAGAAAAATACCAGAGAAGAATAGCAAGGCCCACGACACTATCTCCAGCTGGAATAACCTGCCCAGTGTGCAGCCGAACATTTCGGGCTCACCAGCCACATGAGGAGGCATAAAACCCCAGTGCCAAGCCCTCAGCCCCCTGGATGACAAAAGTGGTCATCATCGAACCACAATGGACGAACTATATAGCCTTGATCAGCCGCCAGTCTAGGAGACGTAAACTCCGATATAAAACTTACGACTATTAATCTGCGCAGGATGGAAAGCTGTGTAACAATCACGTGACCTTTGTTAGAGTTCTCCAGCTTTCAAATTCAAACATATGCTGCCAACTCTCATCATCTTTGCCGGTGAGGACAAACTGAGGCCGGACATGATTCTCAAAGTGAGTAGGAGGGGCACCTCTGTTACGCCTCCCTTGAGCTGTAAGTAAGAGTTTGAAATCGATTCAATATTCTGTACACCGGAAATTCCATTTATAAAAAACCTTCTGCGTTTCTCTTAAATATTAGGTCATGGTGCCTCAGACCTTGTTTTCTTTAAAATAAATAATTTTGTGGAAAATTGAGAGAATATAAAAAAAAGAGGCAATAAAATTAAATTTGTTTGATGTCTTAATAATCATGACAATTGTAAAACAAAAAAAAAAAACAACATCTCACGGTCGTCTGACGAGATGTTTGATTCTTTTCCTTCTGTCCAGATTTTTTTTCCACGTTAGCAGATCTGTCAGCACTCTTCACGAGTTAAAAAAAAACGTGTTGGCCAACTCACTGGATCAAAAGAACGTCCTCCCGAAGAGAGAATGATCCAACACGCAAAACTGAAAATGTGCGTTTCTGAGAACTTCTTCACTTTTTTCGAAAAACATTTGTATCATATCCGTTGTTAAACCCAGGCATGCTAGTGTCACATCAATATAGAACAATAAATTAATGAAATAGTTTACTTTACTTTCAGTGCTTAAGAATATGGTTTATATAGTAACAATATTCGCGGTATGCCAGCTAGAGTGGGGGAGGGAGGGGGTCCGAATTCGAAAATCTTAATGGGCCCGCACTTGAGAGGGGGTCCGGAATGAGTGTCCAAAATTTTTTTCACATTAAATATTAACCCAAATGCCATGTTATCTTGCTATTCATGTTGTTATGTAAATTAGTCATCATTTTGCATGTATTCCATACATAAGACCTAAATTTATTGAGTACATTATCTCATGTCATGATGTCGAATGTCAAAATGTAGGGGCCCCGTAAAGAGGTCAAGCCCTCCCCCCGATCCCTTGCCACGTCACTGCACTATGCTATAATAATAATAACAGTAAGGCTGGTCTTCGAGTCAGAAGATTAATGAGGAATGCAGTATTTCCCCATGGCTACGCAGCCCCAGCTGTGATCTACATACTTTTACACACCCTGCGCAGGCCATGCAAAAGATGACTTGTAAAATGCCTTGTTTTACATGTTTCGGATGATTTTTTTTTTCAGATTTGAAAATAAATACATCCTAGCCCAAATCTCACGGGATGACGGGATATAGTGGTGGGGAGGGTTTGAACCCGGGATTATCACAACCATCGAAGAGTGAAAACCACACGAGCAGGCAGCCATCATTGTATTCTTCAATACTTTCTTGTTACGTCAGATTGCAATAGATATTGTTCACGACAAATTCTGAGCAGAGTAATCTCCTCTTTAATGGCATTTTGATGAGTAAGATACGGATGACATTTTTTTCAAGCCATACGGTAACACAGGCATAGAAGGGAATGTGATATAGACACAAGTGGAGGCGATGTAAGGAAAACCTACAGAAGAAAGTAAGAAAATTAGAAGACAAAGATAGTTAAGATTTTGAAAGAAATAGACAAAGTAAACAAGTCAAAGACGTCATAGGATCATCGTTACCTACAAAGAAAATAAAAATTAAATTAACATTAGCTTTGTGTTAGAATGTAAATGTTATCGTAAACCTTTTAAAATATTGTTATATAGTATGTGTGCTGGTGTGTCTCTATGGTGAGGTAGAACGACGTTAGCGATTGGTTTGTGAATGATGCAAGATAAGTGGCAGTGTCATCAGAGGTCTTAGATAGAACATACGACTCAAGATAGCTAGAGTGAAAGGATGTGTTTTTGTTGTGAGTTAGATTTTGTTCAGAATACAATTTTATATTATTACTAGAGTCTGTAGTGTTTTGTTCATTTTAACTCAAGTTAAATCTGTCTATATTTAAGAAACGTTATATTTAGTATGGTTCACAAATTAGTTATTTCAAGTTTTATAAGCTAAGAAATGATACACCAACAGCGATTTAATTGTCTACCAGCAGTTTGGTGCTACAGGTCAAACCATCCTCATTAAAAAAATATATATATATTATCAACACTTCCTATTATCCCTTCACCTGATGCACCAAAAATACAACAACTAGATATTGATAGTTATCCATCTTAGATATTTATCTCTAATGGATACCGATTTAAAGATAATATGTTTTCTGCTACGCCTCTGTGTCATATATATTGATCTAAATGTATGGTTTTCCCTATGTATTGCATTTTTCTTTTGTTCTCATTAATACTATTTACTCCTATCGTTGGGTCTATGCTGAAACTCACGCCTGGGAAGCAACGATCGAATGGTACTGGTTCCGTTGTCTCTTTCATTGCTGTTTGCTCTCAGAGGTCATGTGCCACCGGACACCAGCAGGAACGATAATCGTTTGCGCCACGATCGATAACTTGAGATGGTAGAAAATAATAGAAATGAAGCAGGAAATTATTATTTTTTTCTATCACTGGCGTCTTTAGTAAGTGATAGTACTGGTCTTATTGTGTGCCGCAGACACACTAAAAGGCTAGGTCTAGGGGTACACACAGTTATGTAGGACACACTATTTTGTTCGATCGATTTACACACACTTCTGACTCGCATTGTCCTTTTGGCTTAATAATAGTTAATGACACAAGATGCTAGCTAAGACGAACTTATTTGTTAGGCTTAGTGACACACGATGCCAGGTAAGACGAAGCTTTTAGTTAGGCATAGTGACACATGATGCCAGGTAAGACGAACTTATTAGTTAGGCCTAGTGACACATGATGCCATGTAAGACGAACCTTTTAATTAGGCCTAGTGACACAACATGCCAGGTAAGACGAACTTATTAGTTAGGCCTACTGGCACACGTTGCCAGGTAAACTTTATGGTAAGCCTAGCAAATGTGAAGCTAGACGCAATCAGTGGTAAGGCATAGTGACACACTTTGTCAGGTGAGACACATTTAATGGTTAGGCATTGTGGTGCACGATACCAGGTTAGACACACGCTAGACCTAGTGACACACGATGACACGTTAGACACACTGAATGGTTAGGCGTATAGTCAGATTAAAGTAGTGAAGTTCCCCTTTTCAGACCTACCTATCTATAGGGCAAATGATGTAACGGTGATTTATTTCTGTGGCCCACGGTTAAGAAGGATGTCATGTGTCCAGCACAACGACCAACCGCACTTACTTTCCCCGGCTTATGTCAGGTTCCCATTAGAGCTGGGTAGACTTGGAGGCGCCAAAAAATCCTGAAATTAAAATCACAGTTTCCATCAGGATTCGAAACAGAGACCTCGGTATTGAAGCCAAGCGCTTTACCGCTCAGACACTGCTCCCTTTTGATGTCAGGTTAGACAAATTAAATAGCTAGGTCTAGTGACATATGATGACAGATAAAACCCTTAATGATTATGCCTAGATACACATGGTTAGAAACACGTTAGGCCAAGTGGCACAAAATGCCAGTTTAAACTCACGTAGGACAAGTGACACATAACGCCAGGTTAGACATGCTAGGTTAGACACATTAATGGCTATAATTTAAAAAAAAGTTACTTTGTGATAAAATCGAACGATCTCAGAAATTTGATTCTTCAGAGTACACAAGTCATAAACTAAATCAGTATTTGCCAATCAATTCCTATATTATTTGTACACCGGAGACATCGAAAATAAAAGATGTCTCAATGTACGAAAATCCTCATTTTTAATGACCGATTTAGCACAAAACAAAATGTATAGAATAAAGTCAGGTACATTAGTTACATTCTTACAAGCACGTTCATATTTGTAGTTTTAAATGACCAGTCAGATTAAGCCTTCCTTACGTGAGCAGATGTCTGCTTCGGAACTGAAACTTTGTGTCAGGATTTTGTGATTTTACCATCACATAAGTGATACAAGACACTGATAGCAAAGACAGACACAAACACTCTTTTGTTACCCTGGTAATCAAATCATTAAATAGGAACAATCTGATATAAAGTTTGTTACATGTAAATTATGAGTGAGTCTGGTGTGAATGTACACTTTGGTTTCTTATAGTTATAATGTTTTTTGTTTGGTGTAATGTACAAATTGTAAGACAAATTTCCGTACGGACGATAAAGATTATTATTATTATTCTGCATGTGTGTGTGTGTGTCTGTCAAGTGTTTGTGTGTATTTTGTTGTTCAGTGTGTGCCAATGTGAGTGTGTTTGTGTGTCTCTCTCACTTTCTGTGTCCATGTGTATCCATGTGTGTCTCTGTTTGTGTGTAGACGAATATTATATTGAACATGAGAATAAAAATTTAGGAAGAGCCAATACTATTGTAAAAGTGGTAGAAAGTCATCTCGTCGATTTGAAAAGGTTCAGAACTTCAAAGAAAAGCTAAGAACAAATAGCAACATAGTCAAATAGTTTTATTGTTATCATTTCTCGTTCAATTGTATCCCGCCGGGTCTTCGAACAAAACCAAAAAAAATGATGACCTGGTCCATTCAGTCTGAGGCCATCCATTATTTATCACTAGTAGCTAACACGGTGTTGAGGCAGGAACCCACCGGACAGGAAGAAGTTTGACGCCTGGTCTCTCTAAGTGGATAGAATTAGGACTTAACCGGAAGTGATGATCCGTATGTCTGCACTCGCTGGTGCGTCCTATTTGGTCAGCGCGATAGCCGTCTTCACGTATGTGTGTGTGTGTGTGTCGGGGGGGGAGTAAGTGGGTGAAGTCATTGGAGTGGACAAGATAGTTAATATTTGGTAGATCTTCTGTAGCAGACTGACCTTTATAAAGATGTCTCATTAACAGGAGTTTACAGAGTTCAAACCAAACGTGTTGCACAATGTTTGACCTTCAAATTTCGCATACATAGCTTTCAAAATCTTCTGTTTCAAAATGTTTTGGTTGGTTTTTGTTTACTTATTACAACACAACTGAGCAGCTACTAGCTGGAGCTTTGAAATTTGGAAGTTTTGTTCTATGTCCATATTGAAACAAAACTTTTCTACCAGAATTATCATTTATGAAGTAGGTGATAAGTTATGACCTCAATACTTTCCCCTACCTTAACCAGTTTTCACAGTTTTAGGGTTCCCACACTAAAAAAATTCATTAAAAAATTTTTCTCACTGACTGTGATAACTGTATCTCAATATAATTGCAATGACATGCTAAGGACACAGTGCTAATTTCATTTGAATAAATATGTATTTTTTGGATACTTAGATATCTTGACATGTGTATTCTTTTTTTATGTTACTTTTTACTATTTGACCCTATTTTTGGTGAAAATGTTCACTTTTTTAAGGTAAATGTTTTAAAAATATTTTTTTTTATCATTAAATGATCAATCCAAACATATAGACACTTAGATTTGTTGATATTTCAATTTGGGGGTTAAACCTGCCCTTCAATGTAAATTCCCATGTACATCAAGGGAGTCTATGTCTGAGAGAATGTGGGCTAACATTTTTCAAGCGAAATACTAAAACAAAGAAGAAAATAAAAAAAAATAAAAAAAATAAAAAAAAAACCTTAGTGTTATCAGGTCACGTGAGTCGTTGAAAGATCAGGCTAAGAACGTGGTCATTTTCTGAGCTGAAATTTATACGATTATTTCCTGGGCCATTATTGCAATTATTTTTTTTCCCTGGGTGACAGGCAATGTGACAAGCGTTTTGGAACATCGAAGAATACTGTCGATTCTCTAAAAGTTAAGACTTAATTTAACGTTAACACGGATCTATTAAGTTCAAGTGTTGTATCAAGTTTAATTTATCTATTAAGTTAAATTAATGTTAATTAGTTAAAACAATCTATCAAGTTTCAAGTAAATGAATCTAATTGGCTAACTTAATTTACCAGCTTGAATTAATCTTCACCTCAACAACTTCACCTATCGTTTAGTCTGTTGTAGTGTTGGGGCACCACACAAGATCTGTTGACCGTATTTCTCCATTCCTCTCTGTCTTTTGCCTTGAATAGAACCTCTTTTAATGGCAGGCCTGTCCATTCTTTTATATTGTCTTCCCATCGCTTTTTCTGTCTGCCTGTTCTTTTTTTCCCGGTACTGTTCCCTGAAGGAAGGTCTTTGCAAACCCCGAAGTAATATAGTCATAGAGCTTTAGTTTCCGTGTTTTTACAATAGTTAGTAGGTCATCGTTGGGTCCAATAGCTGTAGCAACCCTATTTCTAATCTCTTCGTTTGTTATTCGGTCTTTAAATATTATGCCTAGAGTTCTTCTGCACAATCTCAGTTCCAATGAAATCAATTAATCTAATAATTTGAAGTAATCTATGCTTTCAGTAATATATTAAGTTCAATCAATCTATTAAGACCAAGTAATTATCCTGTAAAAATCATCTTTTTGTATACCTTCGAATCGACTCCATTCTTTTATGTTTTATTAATTTATGCTGCAAAATTAGAGAGCAGATCCTAGCCCTGAAATCAAGATGCCACAGAAGCAGTCTACATCTCACACACAAATCCAGAACTGTAAAACATGACCACAATGGCAATTGGGCCCCACGATGTACTTTTGACCTTTGCCCCAAAAAAAGACAGCCATATCCAAATGGGGGTTTACAAAGACCACTCTACAGTTTCAGGGATTGGAAGGAGAGGCAGACTAAAAAAGTGGTGGGAAGATCCCGGCAGACGACATCAAGGTATGGACAGGCCTGTCAATGAAAGAGACTCTATCCTACAAAATACAGAGAGGAACGAACAGAGATGGTCTGAAAATAAACTGTCATGGCCGAAAGATTCAACAGACTAAGGGACAGGTGAATGTGACTAAATTAAACTTCATGTAATCTATCAAACGTAAGTCTTCTACTAAGTTCAGCTAACTCATAAAGTACGAGTAAACAAGGCAGTCTTCACCTCTTATAAAACTGTAATTTCATCTTACATATTTGTGATGAACACTTATGTAACGTAATACATACGGATGGAAAGCAAAACCAATATCTTAAAAAAATGGCTTCAATACTATTCTTTTTTATACCAATGACAAAAACAAATTTAAAATAAAATAAAGATAATATATTTCCAGAATACATCAAAGGCTAAGTATGGTTGCATGTTTCTTTTGTCTAGCACCTGGGTAATTGAAGTTTTCTTCTGAAAGTGAATCTCTGTTTATTATTTAGTAGAAGCCTTTTTCCAAGTTTGTATTAATCAGAAACATTTTTAGCCTCAACACTGATTAAGCCTCTATTTGCATCTTATTGTTAAATTCATTTTCTGAGTGTCTTGAAAATCTGTCAAACTAATTTCATTCAATTTACTTTCAACTGAAAGAAATGAATGCGAATGGTATCTATTTTTAACTCAGGGAAGACCCACTAGGGTCTGTGCTGGGTTGATTAAAAAAAGGAAGGGTATCTATTTCTGGCGAAACCTGAATGATATGTCTTAAAACTTCTAGAGGAGCTTGAATGAAGATAAATCTAGTAAATTTAGGTCTGATTGCTCTATTAACAGAATGGAAACGTTTTTGACGTAGCTCGGACTGAAGATCCATGTTTTTCACTTAGAAATAGAAACTCATTTTTAAAGTTTTATTTCATTTATAAACCTGGAGCTATTGTATTAACTTAAAAATGGGCAACCTGTTTAGGGTGGAGGAGTGGGGAGGGGGGGTTGACGGAATGGCTTCCCTAGAACAGATTGATTTAGATTGGTATATGTCATTTTTGTTAGGGCTGCCTTGTTGAAAGGATATACAAGAGTGCATAGGCCGTATATATGTTAAAAACAAGCACTGGACAGATATATTAAAAACATGGTATGCAAAAAAAAAATTCTAAACAGGATCGAATAATAAAGGGCATAAAGGCTATTGGGTGCCACACTTTGGAAACGCAAATTTAAACTGAAGGGAACAGTACTAGGAAAAGAAGAAGAGGCAGACAGACAATTAAAGTGATGGGAAGAAGGTCAAAGAATAAAAGGGCCTGTCATTGAAATGGACCCTAGTCAAGACAAAGGGATGGAGAATGACAGTCGACAGATCCTGTGTGGTGCCCCAGTGGTCCAACACACTAAGTGTTAGGTGAAGTTTAAGGTATGTTAAAAAATGCAATGGATGAATATGTTTAAAATACAGAGAGACAGCACAGCGAATTTGTGATTTAGCCACTACCCTGCCAATTTGTCAAGAATTTATATTACGTAACTTAAACCAGGCAAATCTAGATATATATGACAAGATAGACTCCGATCCATTAAGAAAAGAGATGAGCTGTCTATGCGCACCAATCTAGATGTACATTGCGCACTTCAACTAAACTTAGACAAAGCGTGAAAAAAAATCATCACTTCCTGTTAACACGAAACACTGTGTTGCCGGCGATATGTAAAGCTTGTTAGCATCTCTTTAGAATCTTCAGCTACAACAGCGTATAACTAACAGGAGGTGTCCAGAAATGAGCCGTCAGAGAAAACCCAGACCACCAAAAGCCGAAGAGAAGGAAGTTATTGAGATTCAGTCATCGGTAGAGGCGTGCTTCTCACGACTCCCGATTGAGATTGTAATCCACGTGTTTACGTTTCTGCGGAGGGAGGATCTCGTAAGAGCCATGTCTGTCTGCACGAGCTGGAAGTGTCTGATTCTAAACGGCCCGAGTCTTTGGCGGGTCCAAACATTCGACCTTCACTGTTCTAGCGGTTCCACCAGAAAAGTCGACTTGTTTTGTGCCCAAAATTTCGGCCGACATTGTCGAACTCTGTCATTGACGTGCCGACACCCTGGCAAGCATGAATGCAAAATCATGGCCAACCGGTTCAAGCTGGTTCTCGAAGGTTGGAGTGCGGCTGCTATCACCTCTTTCAAAGTTTCCGGTCTTCGAATGGGATGTACTAGTAATCTAGTAGTCAAAAGCATATGCAGTGCCATGACGCGAATGTTTTCCAGAAACCGCTCTCTGCAAGTCTTTGAGATGCCTTCTGCCCACTGGTCACTCCTTGAGGGTAGGAAGGCCTTGAATGCTGTGTTTCGTAAGTCTAGAAACACTCTTGAAACACTGAGTATCGAGGACTATTTTCTCAGTGGTTTAACTGTCAACATGGACTGGCTTTCAACACACCTGACGTCACTGACCAAACTGACCAAACTGTCAATCAACCTGTTCTACTTGACCGATGAAAGTGTTGTCTCCCTTGCTAGGGCCAGGAAGGGCGAGCTGGAGCATCTCTCATTGTGGGCCAACTATGTGACTCCGTGGACCCCTCGTATACCGTTTGAGAGCTGGAACTGTCTGGTAAGACATTGCATTTATTGTCCACTAGTTCTCAACATCTGGGCCAACGACCCGCATGCCTTTTAGCATTTAGAGTTCTCACACTAAACATTAATTAAGTAAAGTTTCCATTTCAGATCATGTGGTCTATAAAGCAAAGGATATATTGGTCATCTATTTCTGTTGCTCACAGTTAACGAGGGTTTCGTGTGGCCGGCACAAAGACCAGCCGCCTTTTACTTTCCTCAACTTAAGACAAGTACTCATTAGAGCCGTTTGGACTCAGAGGCACCCTAATGATCCCAAAATTAAAAATCTTAGTCTTAATAAGGATTCGAAGCCCTGGACCCCCGGTTCAGAAGCTAAGCGCTTTACCACTCAGTCACCGCGCCTCCATAAATTAACAGTAATTAGCTGTTTGATTCCACATAGATATTTGCATATCGTTTACTCTCTTGAAGCAGTAAAAACTCAGTAAGAAAGAAAAAGAAGACAAAGAGATATGAAAAAATGTAGTGACGATATAATGGCTTGTAAAGATTGAAAGATCACTGTTGCTTAATTAATAATAAATATTGATTTGTGGTACAAAACGAAACAAAAAAAAACAACTATAAAAATTATAGTCTACAGTGATGGATGAAAGGAGCACAGAATGGTTTTATGGATTATTAATAGTTTATCAATACTTCCGTATTCTGTACACCGGATACGCAAAATGACCCGCTTTTTTTTTTTTTTTTTTTTTTTTTTTTTTTTATTTTTTTTATTTATGAAAATATCCAAATTCTTTTCTGTTATTTAGAAGGTATAGGTTAGCATGAATCTCTTCTTGGAAGAAACTTAAAAAAAAACAAAAAAAACCCTATTTGTTGACTTTATTATGTTTAGTTCTTTTAAAGTAATACAATAGTTATTTGTCTGTAATGCAAATTTTATCCTATCTATGGTTCTCTAAATATATCAAGCAGGCAAATAATCAATGTGCTAATTTTTGTTTCTCCCCTGTAGACAAAAGCATGCCCAAATATGGAAGTGGAGTTCAATATCGTTGGTCACGTTATCAAACCGAATGATTCTCTTCCCGCCATAATGGATTCAGTACTTCCTGTCTCCAGTGTCAAGATAGAAATAAGAAGGCAAGGTTTTAGAGCGGAAGGAGTGTTGCGTCATATCAAAAAGTTCTACTGGTAAGCAGATCTACTTGTTACAAGTTATTATAATAAAAAGATAATCCAAGGTGTTACAAATACAGCATCACGAATGAAGAGATTAGAAACAGGGTTTATACAGTTATTGTACTCCACAATGACCTGCTGACCACTGTCCAAAATCGTAAATTCAAACTCTTTGGCCACATCGCAACTTCCTCAAACTCGCAAAGACCTTCCATCAGGGAACAGTACCAGGAAAAAGTAGAAGAGGAAGACAGAGGAAGCGATGAGAAATTAACATCAAAGAATGGACAGACCTGTCATTGAAATTCTATCCAAGGCAAAGGACGGAGAGGAATGGAGAAAGACGGTTGACAGATCTTGTGTGGTGCCCCAACGGGCTAAGGGATAGGCGAAGGTGAAGAAAAAAAATCCAATTGTTGATAATCGCTCGTCGGGTTGTAGCCCCGAACATCTAGTACCACTAAAACGGTGTAGTCATATTCTTAATTCAGACCTTTAGATAAACTGGGCGTGCTGGTAGGAACCTAGCTGACAGAGAAACGAAGTGGCTTTAGTCGATAATATGACAAAGAATGCTGCGCTATTAGACAATCTTAATACAGGTGCATTCTAATTCATGAACTATTGCACTCTTCGCCTCTCCACCATTGGCTTGATTAGTCCAAGACCAATCGTTATAGAACGCTTAGTCTCGATTAGTCAAACTTAATTCTCCACCGGCTCAAGAAGAAAGTAAAATCAGTAATTCATTAACTTTCGGATCAGAAGGTCATACAAATAAGAATAAAACTTGAACAGGCTTCTTTTTAAATGAAACAAACTTTAATTTATAAATGCAGGCCTATATAGCTTTCAACTACCACGAGGAAACACAGACACAAACGAAATACAAAGAAATACGATTTGTTAAAAAAAAACAAAGCATATATTAAGTGTAATTGTATCAATTAGTTTAGATCAGTTATGTGATTAAATTTATGATAGATCTAGACTAAAGATAATAAATATGTACAATTACATATTATTTACAAAGTTTATATCAATATACTCTGTCTGTCAGTCTGTCTGTCTGTAAAACGTTTGTACACAAGTTATTTCTCTACACCCCATTTTTAATTAAGTTGAAATTTCGCACAAGTATTTCTTGTGCCTGACAACTAATGGTAATTATTTTGTTTAGTATCGAACAAGGGAAAGAAATCATACTTGACAGATTTCTGAATGCAGGATAATGCTAACGAATTAATGCAGACATCTTCAGCTTCCAATACAAAAAAAACAAACAAAAAAAAAATTCACGCGAACCTGTATTTTAAATATTGGTTGACTGTCTTGTCCAGGAAACAGCTCCAAAGATTGGAACTAGACCTTCACAAAAAGACGGACTACTTTGACGAGCTTTTGATCAAGTTGGTGAAAAAATGTCCACGTTTAGTCCATGTTAAGGTAACCTCCCTTGTTATTTTGTTAGTTAAACAATTAGTAGTAAGTACATGTGTGTGTGAGTGTAAAGGTAAATAGCTTCTCCTTGGTGATCGAAGATGAGCACATTTCCTATGGACTCGAAGATGACTGTAAGTCCAATCCTCGCTTTAAAGAGCCGGCCGCATAAGTGGCATGGGTATGTATGGTCAGTTACAGATAGGCCTGCTTCTTCTCTCAGCTTTTTGTTGGTTCGGCGCTCTTTCGCCCTGGCCACTCTTCTTGATTCATATCTTGAGACTCCGAGACTCACAGCTTCACGCCATGAGGGGCGATCGAGAACTAGTGCTTCGCAGCCGTGAATATCGATGATGTCAAGGTATATTTAAGAACTCAATGATACAAACTTTCGTCGCTTGCCCAGAGGTTTTGGACGGAGAGGGAGAGAGACTCTGAGTGACTTCCTCTTTGGACTTTTCTTGTTGTACTCTCATTGGTTCCCTTTTTCTACGTTTATTTGTCTACCTCTGTACGACCCTCCTCTCTTCTTATTTGGTGACGAGTTTATAACATCTCCGCACATGATCGTACACGCTGAGTCTACGCCTTGTTTTGAAACTTATAGTCGCCTCCAGCCTCTAGTGAAGGGCACTGCCCATTCATATTATGTCCTGACATTGGGGCAGTTAGATTCGTAGCTACAAAAATAATAATAAACTGAATAGAATCGTATATGCTGCTGGTAAGGTCCTAGGCCAAATATAAAAACAATAACAAAAAAACCCAACTATTTTGGCAGCTGTTTGAGAAAAACATTCATACAAAAACTAAGAAGATTCTAAAAATTAAAAAAATTCCCCTTTGGGTCAGGATTTTGTGATTTTACCATCACAAAAGAGATACAAGACACAGATAGCAAAGACAAAAGAGATACAAAAACTCTTTTTTCTCTTTGGCAAAAAAAAAATAATTAAATACAATTGAACTAGATCTATCTGATTTAAACATTTCACATGTAATAAAGAGTGAGTTTGGTGTGAATGTATATGTTGTTTATCTATAGTTATAACATTTTGTTTGATGTAATGCACAAATTGTAAGACACATTTCCTTAAGCACAATAAATGTTATTATTATTATTACTATTGCATTCAGTTTTAAGACCTGTCTTAAGTCTCGTAAGACCTGTTTCGGTGTATTCAGACATTTTAGTATCTTTAAACCTGTTTTGATATCGTTAAACCTATCTCATTATCGTATCGTAAGACCTGTCACAATCCACCAGTACACTATGACCTAGTAATAAGGTCGTTGTTTCGAAAACAGCGTTACATGAAGACGTGAATGTCTCTGTAGAATAGGGCTCTAACGTTACATGAAAAAGTGCTCTACTAGATTAACGATTGTCGTTCTACGACTGAGAAAGGCCATAAGACAAGCACTGCCTCAGGGCATGATTTAATGTTGAGTTGTCTGAGCATTGCAAGACCTTTCTCAGAATTGTAATACTTGCCTCAATATATATATATATATATATATATATATATATATATATATATATATTGTTTAAATTCCCAGGTTTCGGCTTCCTACCGATCAAAAAGGACTAGCTCGACAGTCCACAAAATAGTGAAAGAGAGGCTTCAGATGCTTGACATGAGCGATGATCAACGTAACAAAAAAACATGTACAGACAACAACGCCGTAAATATAGCCCCTAAATTTGAGGACCCAGTGGAAGAACCGTATTGCTTGCAACATGCAACCTCTCGACCTGTGGACCCCATGCAAGGACAGTCTGGCCTGCAACAAGCAGCACCTCGACTTGAGGATACCAAGGGAGGACAGTCTGGCTTGCAATATGCAGCACCTCGACTTGAGGACCCCATAGAAAGACAGTCTGACTTGCAACATGCAGCACCTCGACCTGAGGACCCCAAGGAAGGACAGTCTGGCTTGCAACATACAGCATCTCGAATTGAGGACCCCATGGAAGGACAGTCTGGCTTGCAACATGCAGCATCTCGAATTGATGACCCCATGGAAGGACAATCTGGCTTACAACAAACAGCATCTCGACTCGAGGACCCCTTAGAAAGACAGTCTGACTTGCAACATGCATCACATTGACTTGAGGACCCCAAGGAAGGACAATAGACTGAGCCCTGATTCGTAGTCTCGTGCAACAAGTCTGCAACTGAATGAAACAGCGCATGCACAGAATAAAGAGACCTTCGTACAAAACTGCAATGGCCTCTCTATGGAAATACATTTCATTTCAGCATATGCATATGGTAGACAGGAGTACGAGAAACAACAATTTCCTATTTTTTTAAACAACAGAAAAGGACTACTGAATATTTACATAATAATGAACATTTTGATAAATTCATTTACATAATATACTCTTACGAACGACGGACTGTATACAATAAAAGAATTTATCGACCTTATTACAAGCGTTTTTATTCCATGACAAGGACAAAGCTGAGCACAAAGTAGGGTTCGCAAACTAGCGACTGTTTATTTGTTTATTTATTTCAAAGTTTATATCAACTCTGTCTATCTGTCAGTCTAGTAGGAAGTTTGTATATGTATATTTCTTCTACGACCATTCTCGAACATGTTGAAACTTTGCACAATTATTCATAAAATAATTAACCATTAAGTCAATTAATTACTGGTAATTAGTTATTGTAGTTGATACCAACAAGGAAAATTAGCCCTTCATAACTCAAGATATGGCTAAATATGTCGGGCTTAGCCCTCTTAAATAACTGAACACGTTATCTACCCCCCCCCCCCCCCTTGTTGTAGGATAAGTGGAAACTTAAAACAATTTTTTATTGTACCTAACAAGACATGAATGAATTACAATTTTAACCCCTTAGTCAATTAATTATTGGCAATTAACTATGTTGTTTGATATCGAATAAGGTAAATAGCTTCTACATAATTGATAGATATAGTTGTAAGTGCAAATTTTTTTGCCCTAGAAAAGCTTTTTCTAAAAGGATTATTAATATTTTGTTTGTTTACATTAAGAACAGCTTGCAAGTCTCCTAAATTCTCATTGTAGAATTTCTTCAAGATTGAATCTTTTAACAGGATACTAATGTCTCCACGAATGCCTCATTCTCAGAAAGAAGGGGATTTTTTAACTTTTAATAGTTACCGTACAGACTACAGAGTGGTATTTGAATCTGGAATATTTATTAGATTTAATCTATCACTAGATTCTAATTGTGTTATGGCAGTATTTAGGAATGCGTCTAGTGACACAGCTGAGATGGAGGCATGCACATTTTTTTTTTGTTCTACCCCGCCTCCTTTTTTTTTTTTGTTCTCATCGTGAGCATGTGTCAGAGTTGAACAGACTTGAAATGTGGCAGGCGGACACTAGGGACGTAACTAGGTCAAGCAGTGTGTCTCTTCTGTGCTGTGTCTGAATTGCAGAATGGGGTGAGATCGAAAAGTGCATCGCGTTTCTTTCTCTTTATTTTTTACTCGTGACGTTGTGTCATCCATACAATGACATTTAGAATGCCATGTCTTGACATTGTCATTAGCAACTATGACGTGTCAATGTGTGTGGGCATCAGGGAATATCAAAGAGGACATTCTAATTAACTAAGACATCATTGGTTCTAGAAGACCATTTTAGCCAAGGTTTTACCTGTATGTAGTAAGTATGCCAGACACAAAACATTTAGAAATGTAGATACAAGAGCTTGAGACTTTGGATTGTTGGACCTATGAACTAAGAGATTAATAGGCCCACGCATCATTAAACCAATCAATCAAATTATTAATCAATCAATCAATCTATCTATCTATCTATCTATCTATCACTAGCTCCAGATGGAATAACCTGCCCAGTGTGCAGCCGAAAATTCCGGGCTCACTTAGGTCTCACCAGCCACATGAGGAGACACAAAACCCCAGTGCAAAGCTCTCAGAGCCCTAGATGACAAAGGTGGTCATCATCGAACCACGATGAAAGAACTCTATCAATCTATCTATCTATCTATCTATCTATCTATCTATCTATCTATCTATCTATCTATCTATCTATCTATCTGTCTATCTATCTATCTATTTATCTATCTAAATATCTATCTAAATATCTATCTATCTATCTATCTATCTATCTACTATCTCTCTATCTATTTATCTATCTATCTATTTAAATATACAAATAAATAAATAAACATATATTGGTCCAAAAGAGTCGAAACGCAGACTCCAATTGTTAACCTCAGCGTCGCTACTAAAACAATAACGACATAGATGCAAATACAAACAACTTACACACGCACACATGCACACACGCACACAGAACCAGCACTTGATGAATTGGGATTCAATGAACTTATCGGTGACGACACATGTTTATTAAGATACCCTGACTGAGTTTAGTTTTAATATCTTTCTGTCCTAGCCCTGATGGAATGGGGCTGACCACTTCGTCTAGACTTTGGTATAATGGGGTGCAGATTGTCTTTAAGTATTTTATACGATTTAAACAGTCTATTTCATGCCAAAATTCTTCAAGAGATGGCAGCTGTCTTTGAGCAATATTAGATGTTTTTTTAAAAATTAGTCTATTTAGTCGATGTCTTGGAAGTATTACCATACTAGCAGGTGATAGCAAAGTTAGTTAGACTGCTGATATCTGCAGTATAAAAAGAAAACTATTGTTGTATCAATTTTAAATTGTGTTAATTTCCTAAGATAGAAAAGTTGTTAATGTATCTTGATATCAAGATTTTCTCAGTGTTCATTCCTTGCCAGTTTGATGTTTATGGATGGGTCTAAGTTTTTATATTCTGGCACCTGGTCTACGGTTTGATAGTAAAAAAGTTCCCCTTTCAACCTTGTGGTCTATAGGGCCGAGACCATACGTTATTGAAGGCCTGAACACTGACCTGCAAACGTCACAACCTGTGGGCAGTTTTGAACCAATAGCTTGTTGCCACGTAACAGGTGTTTACGATGTGGCAACTAGCTATTGGTTAAAACTGCCCACAGGTTGTGACGATGTAAGTCAGTGTTCAGGCCTTCTATAACGAAGTGTCTCGATAGGGCAGATGATGTAAAGGTCATCTGTTTATGTGGCCTACGGTAAACAATTAAGGGTGTCGTGTGGACACAACCAACCGCCTGTACTTTTCCCAACTAATGTTAGGTACCCACTAGAGCTGGGTGGACTCAGAGGCACCCAGAGATCCCGAAATTAAAAATCTCAGTCTTCACCAGGAATCGACCCCTGGACCCACGGTTCAGAAGCCAAGCGCTTTACCGCTCAGCCACCGCGGCTCCCTATGGTTATTTTATTTATTCGAATCTCTGTCAGCTGTTTTTATTTCAATATCCCTTCATATATTTACTTAACTCTCTACAATACACAGACATTACAAATTTACGAAATATCTCATAAGCATTGAAAAATTAGCATCAACGGTATGAGGCCGGAATAACTAAAACGAGGCTTAAGCTCCCACACACCCTTTCCACCAAAAAACAAAATTGTGCATTCTCATAATATAGTGTTAGAGTCTATATATAGAATACATAATAAATATTTACATTGCTTATCTATAAAAATCTTGGAATAGCCTTTTACGCATCTGAGGTATATGAAATGTTAAGTTCTTCTGGACAGAGAAGATGCAATCTTACAAATGGCATTAACCCTAACCCTAACCCTAACCCTAACCCTAACCCTAATGTTTCTCAACGATTTTTCGGCTCTTGTTTGTTGCGGCCTTTAATTGAATGAATGCCCGACGCCATGCTTAATCGTCTGCTTCCGTTCTCATTGACGCTATTTGTTGAGTTAGGTCCCCTTGCATGGCTCCGAATCTCATGTATATTTTATCTAGCTGTCAGCTTCCTGTCAAGGTTCATAGCTGCGGAACTGAAATATTAATGTCGCCTCGCATTCCGATATGGACCTCATTTATATCTCATGCAGGTCATCATACGGCCTCATTAATATCTCATACAGGGATGCGTGGTGGAGAGGCTAAGTACTCTTGAACTTGGCTTGGCTTGGTTACCTATGAAGAGGGTTCGAGGTTCGACACCCGACTGAGCGTCTAAAGGCAGCACGGAAAAAAAATCTCCCAGATACCCCTCCCCACAGGTCCACTAATGAGATTAGACCATAGCGCTCCGAGCATGCAATAAGCAAGAAAGTAGAGCTATATAAAAGATATAATTTTATTTTAATTTTACAGGGCATTATACAGGCATCATTGATATCCACATACTGGGTATTATACCGCATCGATTATATATCATACAGGGCATTATACGGGCATCGTTTATATCATGCAGGGCGATTTGCCGACTTTCAGAAATCAAAGAGCTATCTTTGCCTGACTTTTTCATCGAGGATTAGAGAGTCGGCGTGCGTGCGTCGTGTCCTGTATGGTCGGGCGACGTAGAGAATTATATATATACTAGTCGACCGGTAGCGTAGCATACACCGCTATTTTGCACGGCCAGCCTTAGGTGACCGCAGTGGGCTCCGCACTTATGCGACCGCAGAGGGCCCCGCACTTTTATAGGACCCGTGCTAATTCTAGGTGTATAAATTATTAAATTCAGCCTGGGTCTCCTGTTAACTGTAGAGGAGAAGGGGGCAATTCAGGTTGTTGACTTCAAAACTGTTTTTTTTTGGATTGTTTTTTTACTTCTGATATGTTTTTTTTTTTTTTTTTAATAGAATGGGACTCATAATAAAGTAGTGTGGTTTTGTTCCTAGTCCAGGACAGTTGGACTTTTGGATATAGATAGAGTCGAAAAATAGACTCTAATTATTTTTCTGTGTTGTCACTATTCAGTCTATGGAATATTAAGCTGTTATTTTTAATTGATACTGGATATTGATATTTCAAATGTCTGAACTGATTCTGTATTATAGTACAGACTGTGTAATAAACATGTTATATGTCTGTGAATTGGCATTCTGAATCTTTGTTCTGTCGTTGTATGTGTCGTTGTGGTATTGCCCAGGACTGGGTACATTTAGTAATCAACATTGGAGTACACATACGTATATTGGAGAGGAAAGGAGTCTTGACACCATTGTATCTTATATTAGATTTCCCGCGGCCTCCTGTCAATTTACCAGGAGCTCCTGAAAATCTCCTGAAATTGCAAAATATACGAAAAAGTCCTGGGAATATCCGGAAATTATTAAAATCTTTAGAAAACTCATACGAATCTCCTAAAATATATAGACAAAAATTGTCATTTTTGGGTGTCATTCAATAAGGAAAATGCCAATCCTACGCGCGATAAAAAAAAAAAAGCATTATCTCGAAATTTTGGAGTCTGGTGAAAGAAGCTTCTCGCGCCTCATACTAATGAAGAATTACTTTAGTTCAACAATTATCTTAGATAGATTTAAACATTTGTTAATTCTTGCTATTGAGCGTGATCTATGTAGGAAATAGAATTTTTATGAAATACTGTATGACTTCGCTACACGCAAGGCTCGTAAAGTTCGTGGGATAACTCTATCCGCAGAAATAAAAGAGTGATCTCTCCTTTACTTCTTCTCGTCCAAACACTTGAGCGAAGAAGAGAATTACACATATAGAAGATAGATTATAAAACAACTCACAACACACAAAATAAAACAAAAAAACGTGGAATATGTAGTTACTTAACTGTTAAATCCAATTTTTTAAGTTATAGCGACATTTTTGGACCAACGATAAAAAACATATTGTGTGCAAGCGGCCTTAAAGTTCCTCCTAATAACTTGCTGGATGGCGATTGAATCAAAGAAACAACATTGAATACTTTCTAGAATGGTATAGAGAGAAACGCGTGGTTCATACACATTATTATTCAACCATAATGTTACATTGAGACAATAGTATCAACAGTTGCCAGCTTTTGTGCAAAAAAAAAAAAATTCATTGTGGTCTTCATCATGCATGTCAAATTAAGTGTTTTTCTCCATAACTTAACTCTGTATTGCATTAATAAATAGCCAGGAGTTATTGCCCTTCATAACAAATGCCTTAAATTGATTCTCTATCCCCCCCCCCCCTTTTTTTTCCTTCTGCACCTCCCACTCCTCTGTTTACGTAAATCACGAAGACTAGTTCAAACTTTCCACATAGCAACTTAGTTTTATTTTAATTCAACAAATGTGCCATTTCTTTTCTTTTCAACAAAATGAACTTGTTTTGGATAAATCAGCGGGCTTGTAATAGTGGATTGGAGGCAGACCAAAAGAAACACTTGAGAAAAAAAAGGATGGGGGGGGGGGGCGACATCGTATTTATTTCAAAGCCCAGCGAAATGTATTCTGTTTAGACTCAACACTGGGACTAATTGGATGTGTGCATTTAATTAGCGGTTCATGAATTAGATCCGTATGGTTCATGTTGCTTTGTTTTTTAGAAAGAGAGTGTATGGATAACTCTTTTTCTTGGAACGAGGAAGTTTTAAATAAACCAGAGGACACAGAGAGACAGCCGCTAAAAGTTTACTGAGAGTGACATTACATAATGTCTGGGGTGACAGAAACAGTCGCTAACAGTTTACTGAGAGTGACATTACATAATGTCTGGGCTGACAGAGAGACATAAATGATCCCATATTTCACAAGACTTGAAAGAGACGCTTAGATCTATTTGTCCACTAACTGACCAGTTTGGGAGAGAGGAACAGAATTTATGTGCGGGGAGAAAGGACTGAAGTACAAGCTTATATGAATTACAATGAAAACTGGACAACGTAATAAGTTTTTAATTTAAAAAAAAATCGTTTCCTCCTGTCCATCATGTGTGTTGGTAGAGTCCTCTTCTGAGGACTCCTGTCCATCATGTGTGTTGGTAGAGTCCTCTTCTGAAGGCATTTCAACTCGAGTCTACTCGTCTTTTTACAAAGCTTATATCGAACCCACAATTATGAGACGAGAGTGTCACTAGAGAGACCTTATTGTCAATGTTCGATTACTAGATCTAGATCTAAACATTCAATTAAATGTGACATAGGTTAGGGTTGAAAAGACAAACTTTACTTCATATAAATACTTTACAAAACAACGCCTTGTTTCAGCTTTTTAAAACCTTTTTTTTTTAAATATTTTTGTGTAGTGTTAAAAGATCTACAAGTCCAGTCTAGATGTAATATATATATATATATATATATATATATATATATATATATATATATATATATATTTATATATATATATATATAGGTTTGTGGGCTGAACAAAATGTCTTCTATTTCGAAACTTCCCGAAGCAAAGAAAAGAAAAGACAATTTGATGCTTTCAAGTGATTCCACTTTGATGTTCTATCGTCCAAGAGTTGAAGAAGTGGGACTCATTTGGAATGTTTTTTAGGTTTAGATGGCTAGATGCCTATTCTATTCAATTTCGTATCTTTCTTTGGCATAGACGCTTTTAATATATTTTTTTTTGGACAGAATAAAAAAAAGGGGGTGGGGCTAGTTAGGAACACACTATTGTTCTGTGTGTGTGTGTATGTATGCAGAAATTTGTACAAAAAAGAAAATTAACTTTTTTTTTTAAGTCAACCTTTCAGACCATGCTGCTGTCTATAGGGCAGATGATGTAAAGGTCATAAGTTTTTGTTGACCACGGTTCACGAGGGTGCCATGTGTCCAGCACAACGTCCAAATTAAAGTCAGGTGCCCTTCAGAGCTGGATGGACTCAGAAGCACCCTCAAGATCCCGAACTATTTTAAAGTGTTTGAGTATTTTCTTATGAATGAACTTCTTCGTGTTGAAGATTATGGTCAGCTAATAATGATAACTAACAAGACGTGATAGGAATACGTTCACATTCAAGAGAAATTACTTAATGGACACAATTATTCAAAAATACATTTAGCAAAAATCTATAAATAAAATGAAAAATAAAATGAATACATCGTTTTAAAGAATATAGACAATATGAGGTGGCCAAAAAGTACTCCGAATGGAACAAAGGGACATATGGATAAAATAAGAAAAAAAAATGAAAAGCAAACAAAAGAAATAACAGAGAGAAAGAGAGAGCGAGAGAGAGAGAGAAACAATTAATGTAAATATACATATAATGATGACACCGTGGGAGTCAAAGAGAGAGAGTAGAAAAGAAGGAAAAATCTGAAGACACAGACACACGCAATGTATATACTTAGATAGATAGAGAGGGAGGGAGGGAGAGAGAGAGAGAAGGGGGGGGGCGAAATGGGGAGAAATAGAAAAAGAAAAAAATGCAGAGAGGGAGAGAAGAGAATAAGAAGAAAAGAAGAGAGGGAGAAAGACAGAGAGAGAGAGACACACACACAAAAAGATATATATAGAGAGAGAAAAATGAAGCACTCACCATTCTCTCCCGCCGCTCCCTCGTCCTCCCCCTCGTCTGAAGCGTCGTACATTGTCAAGGTCAAAGATTTGTCTCCTGGCATACACGAGGGGGACCCCACTATGTCCAACCTGGCCCTGGCGTGGTCACGTAACCACACGAGGTGATGACGTCAGGGGGCGCTAAAGTCCTAAACGGAATATCCGAAGCGAAGTAATCCAGGGTTCAAATCTTCCGAGATCAGCAGTTTGTACACCCAGCCATCGGGCGCCGAAGTCACATAATATTGATACAACTAAATCCTTCTTATGCATTAATTTCTTTTTCAGCTATTTCAACTGCGCGTGCAGCCAACTCACAGCTCATCTTTATTTATCCTATATCCATTGTTCACGTTTAAAACCAACCGAACACCCAGTTCATCAAATTGTGGTCTTTAAAGGCTTTATGAAGACACACAAGGCAATGATATAGGACATGTACTTTTTAAATTAAAATAGAAACATAGAGGACATGGATATAAATATCAATGTTCATTTACTTTACACAGATACAATGCGGTAGCGATGAGACACAATCCGAGACACACAGACACAACCAGTGACACAATCAAAGACTAGTAATACAGCCAACACTTAACATACAATACAATTTTAATTAATATTGGGGGGGGGGGGGGGGGCAAACGAGGGGTCTTAAGAAGTCGTTTTATCTATCGATATATATTTGTTGTCTTTATGTTAATGTCAATGTTAATAAAATTTAACAAGGAAGAAATGAGATTTCACAGTGAGCAAAAAAAAACAACAACAATGAACTAGTTTGGTTGGCCGAATCATTTTATCTTCCTAACATCTTGTCAAAATAATGTCTTCAAATAGGATTGGCCCAGAGCGCCATGGGGACCCTGTGCTGATATTTAATAGTAGACTAAGGGTATTAAAGTGTTGACAACAATAGCTTAGTCTGAAATTTCATTTTAAATGTTAATTTTTTATTTTAAAGAATGATTGAACGGCAATAAGTGGATGTACATTTATGGTTTCACATTATACAATTACTTTTGCTTTTATAGTACAAACAAATAGAATGTTTGAATTTATATTATTCACATGTATAAAAAAAAGTAAAGTTCCCCGTTCAGACCTTGCGGTATATAGGGTAGAACGTAGAGGATGTATAGGTCATCTGTTTCTGTGGCCTACGGTTAACGAAGGTGTCATGTGACCAGCACAACGACCAACCACCTTTTACTTTCCCCAACTAATGTCAGGTACCCATTAAGGCTGGGTGAACTCAGGCGCCCAAAGATCCCGAAATTAAAATCCCATTCTTCACCAGGATTTGAACCCGGGACCCAAGCGCTTTACCGCTCAGCCACTGCGCCTGCTATTCACACGTATGGCTGAATAATATACTGGATGACAGGATGTTTCTAACGTCAAAAAAAAAGATTTTGACGACATGCAAGATTAATTGGAGATTGCTGAATATTATTGTTTAGATCGAAATGAATAGATTCACTACAATAGAGATAATTACAATACAATGGAGAATTAGATAAAAATAGGAAAAAGTCCTTGAAAAACGCTATATGATCACATAAAATAGACACAAGAACTCTTTTGTTCCTTAGGCAATTAAATCTTTAAACGAAATGTAACTTCCTGTTGTGAATTTCACATGTAATGTCTAACAGAAACTGGGGTGTGAATATATATCTAGTGCGCTATCGTATACATTGTGTGCTATCATTATGTACCGTTATGTGTAATGCACAATTTTAAAACAAATTTTCTCACGGATAATAAAGATTATTATTTATTATTATCATTTCGTGTCTGACAGTTGACTATAAACGTTGCAAAACGTGATCCTAGCAGCCTGCCAAACTAGGTAACAGTTTTCATTAGTTTTCAGCAGTGGCGTCGCTGGGGGTAGGGGGGTGGAGTTCGCTGAGATGTGCGAACCGCAACCGATGACACTCATTAAAATCTTGACGAATGACAAGTTTGATAACAATAGATTTTATTGGGGTTTTGAGTAGGTGACATCATCAGCTGCTTGCACCGGGTAACACCAACCCTAGCGACGATTCAGGTGATCGTTTGTCTTCCTCTAATTAGAGCTGTGAGGATTTGTTTACGCGTTTTGTACCATGCAATCTCCAAACAAGTTTGGAACTCAAGACATATAGCCAAATCCCTCCTTAGTCAACCACCACATCCAGTGAGCTAAGTTAGAATACCTTTTAATTAAACACACGCACACACGCACAGATACCGTAACCCATCCAAAGAAGAGACCAAACACTCACTCACGTTACAAGCACACAACCGTGAATGGAGCTCTTGTCAACCAGATACTGGCCTGAGCGGATATGGAAATATCAATAGGAGGCCTTTAAGAAGGATGTTTGAGTTTTTCTTGGGTAAACATCTGGGTATTTTTTTATGTTCTATAAAGAATAGCAAGAGGCTCTAGTTGCCTGCTCCGAACATGATGAGAGTTATCTTTACAAGTATTACACAGAAAATAAAACTGCTGGATGTTATGTCTTGTTTCAAGCAGGGGCGTAACAAGGTATCTCTGGCACAGGGTCAAGACTCCCTTCCCCTAAAGAAACTCAAGGTTGAGTACGCCAAAGATGGAATCACCCTGCGTGTATTTGCTAAAAGGCACATTAGTTTACGTACTATTTTAAAAGGAAGTTTCATAAAACCTTTTGAAATAATGAGTTTGCCTCAGCAATGTAGAAATCTACAATAAATTCACCCTGAGTCATAACAACACGAATGTTAATTAAAAAGTCTTCTTTCATTTTGTAATTTGAAAGTATTGTTACGAATCTCACTATCCAGGCTCTCTGCAAACTGCACCATACACCACCAACATAAAGAACTTGACAACTCAGGGCTCCAGAGTAACGTAACACTTTAATAGTTAAATAAATAACAGCCAATACTATACATTTGGCAACACGTACACTGTACAAATATCTCTCCGATAACACCGTACCGCCGTATTAACTCTTGCACTGGCCCCTCCGTCTCGTTCCGGGCTTGCACTGGGTTAAAAAGTTCAGGACTGACTTCACACACTAGGCTCGTTGTGTCGGACTCGATCACAGACCAAGATCAAGACGCCAGTCGTCTCAACTGTACTTGACAGTACTCCGCACTGAACCGTCGTAATGCTCCGTACAGAACCACACCGCTGAACTGTGCTATAGTCGACCGGACTGTAATGAACCGGGCTGTGAACCGTCTTGACTGTGACACCTCCGCTCTTATATAGGGTCCCTACTGGCCTTCTCGAACCGGACAGAACGCCGCTCGACGTTTCTAGGTGGTCAGATGACTACAACTCTCGTGACGCTCCTGAGCTCTGTTCACGACGGCGATCCTTCCCAAAAAGTCCTGTTGACACTCGACTCGGCTGACCGTTGTAACTCGTCACGGTTGATCGCTCGTCTAGCGCTGGCCTGGGGCGATTTGCGTTGGCTGACTACACACACACCACTACCCCTCTCTGTGCCACCACCAGGTTTATAACAGTATTAATAGAAATCTGGAAATATATGATCTGATAATGTCACCTTTGTAACATAGGACGGATGGTTTGTAGACGCCCATGAAAGGGAAAGCGCTATTCGTTGTGTGTGTGTGTGTTTTTGAGTGTTTGTGCTGTTTGCCTTTCTTTGAGTCCGCCACGTTTAGACATAAAAAATATAGACATACAAAGGTTGGTTTGTTGGTCAGCTCTTTAATGGATGAATTGTCTTTAAAAAAAAAAAATTTTTTTATGTTACATGTTTTTTTTAAACAGGTCGTAAACCGTGTTAATGCTTATTTTTTTTATAGCCAATGTATTAATGTCTAACCCTATTTGTTTTTTAACTGGACCTCCCGGGCCTGTAACGACTTCGTCCTATATACAAACTCTTTTTTTTTACAGAACAGTCATTCAAAAATGTAATGGTGTACAAAATAGGAAATGTTTCCCTGACAAAGTAAAAGAAGAGATTTCAATGGAAGGCTGTTGGTACTGGCATAATTCCGTTGAATATTTCATAGGGAACAAACTATGACGCGAGATGTGATTCCTACCATCAGGAAGTCTCTCAGATGATTTATACATTGTCATGTAGTTAATCTGTCTAAGTATCTAGCCGTGGGGAGAGACTATCACGCGCGTTTCACATCAAGAATTATTACAACTATATATCTGCAAGAGAGATCAATTGGATGGAACACTGGGATTGGAAGTGTCCACTGCTATTGTTTCAGATACTTATCTGGACATTAACAAAACGTAGTCGATTCATCATTAACATGCTTTTACTTTACTGACACTATATAAAAAAAAAAACATGAACATATTAAATGGTATGCAAACATACATTTATCTTTTTTTATTGATGTTATACAGTGCAAAAACAAAACCTATAAAACATACAGAAAAACCTAGAGATAAAAACACATTTCTTATTCCTTATTCTAAGACATATTTCTATAAGCACCGTTTCTTTCCTTCTGCCAGTAGAACATGGATCAAGCAGGAAACGTAATTACGTAGTAACGTTTTAAGTTTGTAATCAACATCTACGAGTAAGACACGAATATACTTAGTTACTTTATGTTGTTACTTTGTAAGAAGGCCCTATTTTAAAAGATAAGATTAAATAAGATAAGATAAAGGGAGACTAACAGCGTGAACAAAACATCTTTTATAGTTCTATGACTCTTCTATTAAGAACATCCCAAGAATGTGAACAGCTATCTCTATTTACTTATACTTATCCGGGTTAAGATCCCTTTGAAAACAGACACAAGTTAGGAGAGTGAAGGTGGTTGGTCGTTGCGCTGGTCGAGTGACACAATCATTTACTGGTCATATACATTGTATATTGTAGCATGTACAAACCTATATTTGTTTATGATGCGAGTGATGGTGAGTCAAACCAAATTTGATTTTAGTTTTAATTGCGATAGACGAAAAAGGGCAGAAAAGACAAGCCTTCTGGTCGTGACAAGCCTCCTGGTCTTAACCTGCCTCCTGGTCGTAACAAGCCTCCAGGTCGTAACAAGCCTCCTGGTCGTGACAAGCCTCCTGGTCGTGTGATATGTGCACGGGACTGTCAAGGGTCAAGACGGTCTCAAGTTTAAACTCTGACCTCAGCCATCCCCCGCCGTCCAGCGGGAGGGTTGGGATAGGATTTAATTTGAAGAAATCTTGAGGAACATGCTAAACAAACTAAAAATCATTTCAAACCAAATCAAGAAGTGAGCCAACACCTGAACAAACAGCTTACATCGAGAAATCTAGGTTTCGTCAACAACCAGAAATAACAATATATAATGATGCTAAATTTGTTTTGACATTTATGTCAGATGACATTATCCATGTTAGGTATGGGGTGACAAGTGTCATATCAGGAACGGAGACATGCAAAGGCAGAACAAATTTTAATAACAAAAGATATTGCACATTCTAGAGAAATAAATAACCTTGTTTCTCATAAAAAATAATTCTTTGATTATGCCGTAATTAATATATAAAGTTTTTTTCGATTTGATCTGATTCTAACAATTCCATTACAGTTTTATTATGAGCGAAGTTTCACGATAGCTTAACGACTTCACTGCAGCATGTATAAACTGTAGCAAGTCTTCACTGTAACATGTATTAACTGTAGCTATTCTTCACTCTAGCATGTATTAACTGTATCAAGTCTTCACTGTAGCATGTATTAACTGTAGCTATTCTTCACTGTAGCATGTATTAACTGTAGCAATTCTTCACTCTAGCATGCATTAACTGTATCAAGTCTTCACTCTAGCATGTATTAACTGTAGCAAGTCTTCACTCAAGCATGTATTAACTTTAGCAAGTCTTCACTGTAGCATGTATTAACTCTAGCGCATCTTAATTAACTTGACTAAAAGATGGCTGCCTGGTCCTGTGATATGCGCTCTGGAATAGTATATGAATGGGCCCGAGGTTTTGGCTAAGTAGTAATAATCTTCAATTCTAAAAAAGCATCCGACAAATGTACAGCAAACAAATAAACAGATTGTTTTAGAAAGAAATTGCACGTTTCAATAATTTTTGTGATCAATCTCATTTCCCAATGACTGTGTCACATCTTTCACACATTCCTTCAAAACATAAGATAATTAACTCCTTTCTTTATCCATGGGTTAATCTTGTCGCATTCTAATCACAGGCTAAAACTGTGCTAAGCTATGCTTTCTAATTTCGTTTAACTGATACCTCCATCCGGATGTTTGCAAACGCGACATGGAGCTCTTCAAAATCGACACTGGGAAATAGTGGCATTGGATAAATCCACATGGAGAGCGCGCATAAAGAAAGATTGCAGGTGCTATACACAAAGTAGTAGAAAGAATGGTGAAAATGCAACATCGCCTGGTGATTACAAATGCCCAACCTGCGATCGCAGCTGTGAATCAAGGATTGGCCTCTTTAGTCACACAGGAAGTTGCAAAGGGAAAAGATCGTCTCTCGAGACGTAAAATGTCACACAATACTTCACACCTATAGACAACATACTTTCGCAGTAAACACACACAAGTGTACAATTCCTGACGAGGTTTCTTGTTCATTTGTTGGACACATCTTAAAGTGAAAAGAATACACAGTTCTGTGGTGGTTGAGTTGTAAAGCGCTTGGCTTCCAAACCGGGGATCCCAGGTTCGAATCCTGTTGAAGACTGTGATTTTAATTTCGGAATCTTTAGGGCGCCTCTTAGTCTTCTCAGTTCTAATGGGTACCTGAAGGACCGGTTTTGTGTTAACGGCTGATGTAATATAAGCTCTAAAAGTCGTGCTATGGAGTCCATCTTGTCCAAGAAACTCAAGTATCCATTATGCACATACACGACGATAGTTGTACACATAAGTCTTTCATCTATTAATAATAATAAGGCGAGTCCGAAAATTAATAAAGAATACAGCATTTTCCGTGGCAACGCAACTCCAGCTGTGACCTACATATTTTTTTTGGTGAAGGGAATGCGGGGTGGGGGTGGGGTACTAGATAGTAAAATTGATACAAGAATTCATAGACCAAAAGATTATGTGCCTGTGTGTGTCGAGACGGGAGATGGATTTATGTTTATAAAGGGGGTCTTTCCAAACCAAGTCAAAAATATATGTCGGAGAAATTACAATGCGCAGGTTAAGAAAACAACTAAATGGGGGTTCCGGAGAGAGATAGAGAGAGAAAAGGAAAGAGGAATAGAGAGGGTCATTTAGTTTCATTGTAACACTTACACTAATTCACGACCTATAAAACTATGTGTTGTTTTTTGTTTTTTTTTGGTGGGGACGTTATCATTGGCCCGTTTATTGAAATTTCAAAAAGAAAAAGAATGGGACGTTCCGGCCATAATAAAGAACATAAATCATGGGAACAAATCAACGGGCGTAGCCGGTGTATAAATACAAAATAAAATAGACGCGACAATTGAATTTGTTAAATCAAAGATACATCCATTATGCAGCGCCACAGAGATGTTCATATTTAGCCTGACACGTCTTTGGAAAGGCCATACCGTCACCCAGAAATGTATCGCTCGTGTGTGATTGGAAGGAAGGCCCTCAGGCCAGACAGATGTGTAAAGTGTCTATACTGGTGAGGCCCTAGTGCCAGGCAGACGTGTATTACAAACACCCAGTAAGATATATCACTGCTGTCAGGCGGGGCAAGAGGGGACATTAATCAGTGTCATTAGACACCACTAGAGCATGGCAGTGGGTAAGTGTCAGTCTGAATAGATAGCGTCGTAACAACAGAGAGAGCTGGGTGGAGAAAAAATACAGAACAAGAGAAATACAAGGAGAGTGAGACAGAGAGAAATTTATATATAGAGAGAAAAAGAGAACGTGACCGAGAGAGAGAGAGAAGGAAGGAGTGAAAAGGAGAGAGAGAGAGAGAGAGAAAAAGAGAGAGAGAGGGTGAGACAGAAAATGGAGTGACCTCAGAGAAAGGATATATTACCATATTAGTATCAATCTAAACAACAAATCCATTACACACCAGAGAATGCTAACATTTATCTTGTTTCTATAAACATATATTTTATTTCTTGAACACTAAGTACAAATCTTATTTTTAACGATCATTATCCGAAAAAAAACAACAAAAAAACCCTCTATTTATACTGTTTGTGCTGTCTGTCTTTCTGTTTGTCTGTCAGCCGTGGATCTAAAAAAAAAAAATAGCTCAATTCAAAAATCGATTTCATCGTCACTAATATGTTTGTTAAAATGTGTTCAATGACTACTTTGAAATTCTGGAAGTTTATTCTGCTGGCTCGAACAGAGGTTCTCAACCTGTGGGTCGCGACCCTCTTGGGGTCGATTGACGATTTGCCAGGGGTCGCCGAAGACCATCGAAAATATGGATTGTCTTTGTCTACTCTACTACTGCTGTGTGGGTGGGGGTCGCTGCAGAGTGGGGGATTGTAAAAAAGGGGTCGCCGAGCTTAAAAGGTTGAGAACCGCTGGGCTGGAACGTACAAATAACTTTTAAAACGATGTTTTATATATATATTGTGTGTGTGGTTCGATGATGACTTTTGTAATCCATGGGGCTGAAGGTTTTGCATTAGAGATTGGTGCCTCCTCATGTGGCTGGTGAGACCTATATGAGCCCGGAATGTTCGGCTGCAGACTGGCCAGGTTATTCCAGCTGAAGCTAGTGCCATTGACCTTGTTTTGTTTTTTTCTCTGGCTCTTCTCATCTGCCAGCTTGTTCTCTTTTCATCTGACATTTGTGCACCAGTTTTCACAGCTCGACGCCATGATGCTCTATCGTGTGCTTTCGTCTCCCAGACGGCTGGGTCTATGCTGAACGCTTATAGAGAAGCTTTGAGGGTGTCCCTGAAGCGTTTTCTTTGCCCACCTTGTGAGCGCTTATATATTGGCTTACATATATTCTTCGTAATAGAAGACGTTGCCATTGATAATAAAACAATATTTGTTGAATATTTATTTTATTTCTCTACCAAAGCTCTGTATTTACAATCTTCTTGGAGCAGTAATCCTGTCTCTCCAAGCACCTACAATTGGTCCACTTAGTAGACCTATAGATAGTCATTCCTTAAACTAAATGTTGTATTAGGATAGCACAGATTTTGATCCAATGATGATTCCGGCTCCTTTCTAAACATGTATTTAATGGAGAAAGTCACTAAATACTATTTAGTAAATAGTATCCTTAAGATAAGATAAGATCAGATCCAAACGAATGGACATTCAGTTTGACTACAGTTGTCCACTTAAGACTTACTACTATAACAGTAACACTATAGATGCAAACACGGACAGCATTTGCATATGTAGCATACTCACACATAAGAGTGACCGGCGCTGTCCGTTGTTTGGTCAATACAAAGATTTGTTGTAAAAACTTATTTTTTTTTAAATTATCGACTCACTCTGTCTGGTACAAATTTGGAACATGTTAGTTCTCCCACTTCCCATTCTTGGTTGATCAAGTTGAAACTTTGCACAATTATTTATCCATTGCTCCTAACAAAATATAAATTAAATGGAAATAAATCTTACAATATTGAGATATATGGCTGCAATTGATTGTATGTGGGGAGTTCTTCCCTTAGATAAGATTTTTAAAAAAGTATTTTTTATTATCTGCTTTCTTTTCGTACTTCGCTTAGATTGTGCTCATGTGTTTGAACAATTATATAACTTGGCATCAATGTCTAGTAAGAACTGTTCACCAAATAGATAAAGTAAGCACACAATTTAACCAAACTGACTGGTCAGTGCCATCACGACGCAGGACAAACTTTCACTTTGACCATGACTGACTTTATAGGTCCACATGTTTTTTTTTCCAAGACTTCAAATTAGCGACGCACGTGTGGGGGGGGGGGGGGGGCGGAGAAGTTGGAATGGTCCAGGCTTCGGTCAATAAAGCCAAAACCTGGTTAGTCCGTGCGTCGCGGTGAAAGTATATAAATGGTTTCATGGTGTCAATGTGATGGATGCAGACACAAGAGAAATTACAGTGTCAAAGTGTAAACGTTGTCTATGGTTTTATCAAGAATGTTTGCGGTACATTTTCTTGAGGCAATACTTTGGATACATGACACATGATGCCTAATAGACCAGTAGGATTGTTTTTTAGTAGCTAAAATTTCCAATAAACACATTTACTAAAACAAGCTACTTATTTGAAATACAAACATCTCAAAAGGTCCTTTCTGATACTATTATATATCTATTTCTCATACTATTATATGTCTATTTTTCATACTGTTGTATACCTATTTTCATTCTAGTAAATCTAGCAATATACAAGCGAAGAAATTGATTTCCGGACATTTATTTGATTTTATACAGTGATTTATTTGATAGACACTTGAAACAAAACTATTTGGTGAAAATGTTTCAGCTTAAACTAGCGTCAGAAAAGAAGAATGACATCCCCCCCCCCCCCCCCCCCCCCCCCCCCCCCCCCCAAGAATTTGTTAGTCTCTATCTCCAAGCTAAATCAACAAGGTCTGTGAGACAAGCTGGCACCCTCTCCTAATGAGTCTTGATATTGAGAACTATTTTCAAAGGTCATCCCGTGACATCATGACAATACAAAGAAACAATTTTTTTTTGTTTTCGGATTTTTTTTCAGAAAAGAAATGGGCAACGAAGAAAAAAAAATAATTCTGAAGCGGGAGAAAAGATTCCTCCGCCCAAACGGGCTACCCACAATCCTTGTTTAGCGGAAGTCAACATTTGTCGCCTGCGGGAAATCTTCTAGGTTGTTAGTGGTCTTCTCGTCCATCAGTCAATCCCTTCCCTAACCCTCGTATTCCCGCATTCCCCCAGCTGTAGCTGTTAGCAATGTTGACACCACGCTTTTAGAGTAGACTGTCTTTAAGGAAAGGGAGAATTTCTGTTTCTCTTCAAGCTTGCTCGGCGTTTGGGAAACTCGATAGTACCACGGGTCGTCAGAGTTAGGCTGTTGCCTGCGTAATTCCATAGGTATATGAAAGTTTAGATCCTGGGAGGTAATCAGCTTTGCACTTGGGAAAAACGATTAGGAATAAGTACTGTTAAACATGAATTGAAGAGCTACACAAGCAAAATAATAATAATAATAATAATAAAGGCCTATATGAGGGAAAGAACTGTGCATTTACAGCCATGCATCTAAATACTTCATTAGTTAATTTTTTGATTGATTAATTTTTTGTTAAGGACAATGAATAATTGTGTTCAGTTTCAACTTCAGCTGAGATTGGGAAGAGCAATAGCATGCATAGAGTTCTAGCTGACAGACAGACGAACAGGGTTGATATAACATAAATAATGTGATAAAAACGAATACTGTTAACATTACATTTCTATTATTAAATTATTATTGTCGCAGTAATTGGTATAATTCATGATTCAATAATATATTTCAGACATGAATTTATATGGAGAGTTTTATGGTACTGTGAAACGAAATTACTAGCCCAATAGGGGACATCATTATTTACTGGTGTACCACCGCAACAAGCCTCGAGCAGGAGGGGACTACTTATTTCTTGCTGGCTAGACACCTAGAAGGAAAACTCTGAATCCTAACCTCTGCTGCCCAGCGGCTATTTCCAAACATGGGAAAGGTTTCTGGAGACAGCCCTGCGGAAACATTGAGAGCCGGTGACCCGTTGAGCAGCTTGCAGTGTTAGAATTAATATTGGATTTGGGCATACATTTTTGTTGGCATCAGTTATTTGGGTTATTTTTTTAGCAATGACTCTTAGACTTAGCAGCGGTGGTGACGTAATTATATAATTAAAAAAAAAAGAATTCTCAAAAGATAGGGAAAAGAATAGTCTGTATTTAGAACATGAAGTCTTTTATCAGAAGTCATTTTTTGGAATGAGTTATTTTCGTGTAGTGACAGCGACGGTAGTGGGTGTATTCCTTTTTAATTGATGCCTTAAATGTATTTTGAGCTACTTCCAGTGTTGATCAACTTATTTTGTTGAAGCCTTAAATGTATTTATCTTATCTTTTCATCTTATATAATACAGACGTTACTTCAAAAAAGAAGATGATTACTTCCTACGCGTCATGCATTTAGTCATGCATATTAACCAATGACTTAAATTCTGCCAAGTCACTGGTTTTCCTGGCTAGCTCAGGCAACCCATTCCATGCTCTAATAGCACTAGGGAAGAAGGAGTATTTGTACAAATTTGTCCTAGCATATGGAACGAGGAATGTGCCTTTATCTTTGTGTCTTTCAGAGTATTTTATTAAATTTTGCTTTTGTATTTGAAGATTATGGTTCAGTGTTTTATGTATGATTGCTACTTTAGAGTCTTCTGTCCTGAAGGCTTTCTAAATTTAGTGATTTTATTAAAGGTGTTACTCTAGTCAAATGTGAATATTCGTTTGTTATGAATCTCACTGCTCTATTTTGTGTCTGTTCCAGTTTCTTAATGTTTTCTTGAGTTAAAGGGGTCCCAAACGGAGGATGCATATTCTATTATTGGCCTAACCCAGGTTAAATAACATTTTAGTTTTATGTTCTTATTTGATTTGTAGAAATTTCTTTTATTTTGAGCTACTTCCAGTGTTGGTCAACTCATTTTGTTGATGGCTACGACTTGTGTTCTATTTATTGAGAGTTGCTTATTGAAGTTTGTAGTTACCTCAAAGTGAAGTTTGTAGCTACCTCAACACTCTCCACGGAGCACAGCAAGGGTTCTCAACAGTAGCACACAGTGACACACCCAGGTGGAACCTACGACGCCGTTCATTCCAAACTATAGTTCACTTATTCGCTCCGACCCGATGAAAAATGGTATCCTTCGATTTACCCTACAATGATACTCCAGCACATCTCCAGAACTTATTAAGTCCACTCGATTCCATAATTAACTTTAACTAGCGGATATGACCGCGGCCCGAGGGCCTTAGTTTGGGTATTAATGATGTTCCTTTCACATTTGAAAAAAAAATCGCCACGAAACTAAAAGTAGATTGTCAAAATGGGTTTACCCGTTTAGCCGACATATTCATATAAATATAAAATTCTGTGAAAAGGGTTTACCAGGCTTGTTAAATGTTTCGTTTTTAATAATTATAAATTTATCTTTTTTATTTTTGAGGCCTAGCGGTTGTGGGAGGGACATTAAACATACACTACAGTCTACGCCATGATGTAAGGAACATTTATGCCTAGTTTTATCAAGAGTGGTTGAACGGTTTTGATTTCTATGCGAGACATACATACATACATATTTACATACATACATACATATATACATACTACATACATACATACGTACATATATACATACTCCTTATTTTCAATTACATATATTAGATACTGACTTATAAATTGTATATGAAATTCTATTGTGGCCATTATAGGTCACATTCTTTCTAACCAAAATATCCCGAGTCCCGTATGATCGGATCTTGTAGTCAACTTCTTATTTCGAATTTGTTAGCGACATAATTTCTTTCCCCTGTTCATTTCCTAATGTCAATATCCATCTTCCTCCACCAGGGTCGCGCTAGTCTTCATTCAGTACTTCTGCTCCCTAGTGCATCGTTAATGGCGCGGCCATGGCTACACATTACGTCATTACTCCAACATCAGAATAATCTCTAACCACTCTTTTTTTCAACGTACCTTTCTCGTGATTACAGAGTACTAATGCGCATGCGCGATGAACTTTCTGTTTTCGATTGGCACCGTTTTTAATCTATTTTAGTGCTTGATGTCTGCAAGTAGTGGGATGAGGGCGACCTTGACATTGGCATGTCTAAGTCAGACAATTCAGCGTTTTTTTTTTTTGAAAAAAAAAATTTAAAAATTCGTGTTCATTTGAAATGGGTCACGTGAAGCTAGCGCTAGTGGGTTAATGAATGGATAACGGGATGAAGGAGTTAATGACGGATAGTACTGTGTGTCTGCTACTGGCTGAGGCAGCACATACATCTGAGAAAAATGGATGTCATGAGCAATTGCGGGCCCTGTGCGAAACGGATTTCGCGGGGCCCAATCTGGGTAGGGATAAGTATAATGTCGAAATTAAGATTTTGTATTAGAAAATACATTAGTCTTTGCAATAAATGTTTATTTAATGAAAGCTGACAATGCCGTTTTTTTTTTTTTATCGGGCGTAAGATTGGTACACTAAAATGATAACTATGTCTACTTTTCAATATATTTTTTCTGAGTTAACGAGAATTTTAATAATTTCAGGAGATTTTCATGGCTTTTACGTATATTTTGCAATTGCAGTAGATTTACAGAAGATCCTGGAAAATCGGGAAGCCGCGGAAATTCTGTTATTATATATAAGTAATAATGGTTTAATTAAATAATTTACACCTAGAATTAGCGCGGGACAATGAAAGTGCGAAGCCCACTGCGACCGCATAGGTTGCAGTGGCCTAAGTCCGGCCCTGGTTATGACCATTGTCGTTGGGGAACAAAAACTACAATAAAAACTGTTTGTCCATCTAGGTAGCCCTATGTTTGTAACAATGTTATTAAGTGATATATTCTTTGTTTAAATATATGATGATTGGCCACAGAAAACACTAAGACCGCGTATTGATAATTGATATTGCCAGACAACTACACTAACTGAATAGAGTCTATTGGTATGAGGAACGCGGCATTTGGTTGTGTTACTCTTTGCCTGATCAATACTGTCAATAAGTGGACACTCTAAGGCCCGCAACTACTACTCCAAAGGAAAATTTTAACACCTTTTAGAGTTATTGGTATTGACGTAAGCTCTGCCCCCGGATAGTTATCCCCTGCACTACTTCGGGTTGCTTTCTATCCCGTGATAAAAGTTCATTTTTAAAACCAATGTGTTATTAAGAATGAAAACCCCACATTCTAGGAATAAAAATTTATGACTACAAATATAAAGTAAAAATAGTTATCAAACCTGTAAACTCCATAGGACTTTGATATATGAAGTAGAAGTATATTATATGTTTTTTGTACAGATTATTGCAGAGGACACTTCATAGGGTTTACAAAGTTTTAAATTAAGAATGTACTTTTTGTTAATATGATATAGTAAAATTAGTGGTTAATGCAGTTACCTATAAAGTAAAGTTTCCCTTACAGACCATGCGGTCAGATGATGTAAAGGTCATCTGTTTCTGTGGCCCACGGTTAACGAGAGTGTCATGTGGCCAGCACAATGACCAACCACCTTTACGTTTCCCAACTAATGTCAGGTACCCATTAAAGCTTGGAGGAATCAGATGCATCCTTAAGATCCCTGATCTAAAAATCCCAATGTTCAACAGGATTCGAACCCGCGATCTTCCGGTTCAAAATCCACCGCTTTACCACTCAACCACCATGCGTTTAGTTAACTATGCACTAAGAAACTAAACTAAAATGACTACGCTCTCTAGTCACGCCTCCATTTATTGTTTTATCTCATGTGTATATATTTTATAATGTATCTAATCAATGGATAATGTTATGTTTATATTATGAATGCTAGATATGGATGTTTAATCTCTAGGGACATCGTGATATTCCTATTCTCTAGACGAATGACATCTCCTCTCCATTGGATCACTGGCACATACCGTGATTCCTACTCTTATTCCTTCTCCTATTATCCTCTTATTTGTGTTCCATTAAACTCTCAGCCTTCAACATGGCCCCATTTTCACTTACAACTCTTTGCAGGAATGAAAGGAGGGACGTTTTTCCGGGGGGGGGGGGGGGGGGCTACGAGGAAAAAGGTGTGGTGGGGGGGGGGGGACACTGCGGTCGAACCTAATTAGTTGCATCTTATCGATTGGCTAAGGCCAGGCCAAGTTGGAAGCTCGTCGAGCGCCATGTTAGAGTCAAGGGCTATCATTATAGCGCATTCCTTATAGCTGACATACTGAGTTGTCTTCTCCCTCGGATCATAAGGCCAATTGTTGATTAGAGCAGACAGTCGAGGAACAATGATTGGGTGTTATTTATGGAACGGATCTTCCCGATTCATTATGAATTGCGTGCCGGCTGGAATTAGAATTCTTGAAAAATTTAATTACGTTTTTTTTTGTTTTATCGTTTTGTAAATATTTTTCTGAGACTCATGACAACTAGGTGTTGGGTTGTTACATATCAGAAGACACATTGTAATGTGCAATCAGACACACAGTCAAAGACACATTGTAATGTGCAATCAGACACACAGTCAAAGACACATTGTAATGTGCAATCAGACACACAGTCAAAGACACATTGTAACGTGCAATCAGACACACAGTCAAAGACACATTGTAACGTGCAATCAGACACACAATCAAAGACACATTGTAACATGCAATCAGACACACAGTCAAAGACACATTGTAATGTGCAATCAGACACACAGTCAAAGACACATTGTAATGTGCAATCAGACACACAATCAAAGACACATTGTAATGTGCAATCAGACACACAGTCAAAGACACATTGTAATGTGCAATCAGACACACAGTCAAAGACACATTGTAATGTGCAATCAGACACACAATCAAAGACACATTGTAATGTGCAATCAGACACACAGTCAAAGACACATTGTAATGTGCAATCAGACACACAGTCAAAGACACATTGTAACCTGCAGTGAGATACACAATGAAAGACAAATTGTAATATACAATCAGACACACAATCAAAGACACATTGTAACATGCAATCAGACACACTTTCAAACTCTTTTTAGGATGCATCCATTGTAAATGCAATCAGTGAATTTATTTTTAAATAAGCAGATCTTTCTAGAACTCGCTATTGACATTGATTTTTACAAAAAGTACATATAATGATACAAAGTGACTGGACTTTGTATGTTTATATATTGGACGAAAAGACAATTTATGTACACACCCCAACTGACAAAGCGTTTGTCTGCATTAAATGTGGCTAAATATACAGGTTGCAACTGGATTTGCGTGGCCATTTGAAATACTGCACTAAAATACGTAATCTTCGAACTCCAAGACATTCTATTATATATTATTATTATTAGATTTCCATTTTTAAAACATCACTACAAAATTATTACATTCAATACACACAAACTCTGTGTCCATCCACTACGGCTATATTGTATCCACAAGCTATTTGTCCAGCCGCTAGGGTTATAAATGTATCCACAAGCTATTTGTCCAGCCGCTAGGCTTATAGATGTACCCACAAGCTATTTGTCCAGCAGCTAGGGTTATAGATGTATCCACAAGCTATTTGTCCAGCAGCTAGGGTTATAGATGTATCCACAAGCTATTTGTCCAGCAGCTAGGGTTATAGATGTACCCACAAGCTATTTGTCCAGCAGGTAGGGTTATAGATGTATCCACAAACTATTTGTCCAGCAGCTAGGGTTATAGATGTATCCACAAGCTCTCTATTAATGCCTCCTTAACATCATTCGATTTACAAATGTATCTAGATCTACATGTTCTTTATCTATCTGTCAAAACATAACAGATGTGTACCTAACTTCTCTGTTACTCTCTGCCACCAGGATCAGACTTAGACTTGAGCCTTAAGCTTTTAGTGATTTGAACAAATTATAATAAACATTAGACAGTTTTGCTCCTTTGCTCTTCAGTTCAAAATGATTAAAAAAAATTTCTGGAACCATTTTTTTGGGAGGCTCCTAAACAAGTGATGTCCCTAAGCCAGAGTTTATGTTGCCTGTAGGTAAATCCCGCACTGACAGTCACCATAACAGAAAGAAAAGTTCTCCTTTCAGATCTTACGCTCTACGGGGCAGATAATGTTAAGATAAGCGGTTAACGAGCAGGGTGTCACGTGGCTAGCACAACGACCAACCGCATTTACTATGCCCAACTAAAGTTAGGCACCCATTAGAGTTGGGTGGAAACATGGCCGTCCTAAAAATTCAGAAAATTCAAATCCCCAGTCTTCACCGATATTCGAACCCAGAACATCAGATTCGGAAGCTAAGCACTTAACCACTCAGCTACAGCGCCCCCTAACAGAACTACAGATGCATCCAAAGCCTTATACGTCCAACGGTCCTACTTTGGCCAAGACTTCCTAGATAAATAATTCATTATAGAACACAAAAGCCTTGAATGTTGAAATAAAGCGTTGCTATGGTTACTTCATAAATAATTTGTGAGCGCGCGGAGACACGTCTCGTGTTTCCACACAAATACCTGTTGTCCAGTGAAAATGTCCGTCTTTTAGACAAGATAAGATCATGTTTTAGACCAGTGGTTACCCAGAATGTGAAGCGAGTATCTCAAAGGGTACATTCAACACACAAACGTGCTATTAGTGTTGGAGCTAGGTCAAATAGTAACTTAAGAAATTGAATATGATGAAAGACATTGTTTTTTGTTGGTTTTTTTTTGTATAGCGTGTGAAGTATTTTTACTCTAAATGTTGTTTGTTCTTGATTTTAATTGAACAATTATTTTAAGATGCTTAACTTGTTTCCATGTCGATAAGACTGAAAGTAACTATCGTCATGGCATTTTTGTTGAGGTTTTTAAAATGTTTTACATCTTTTCCGAGTTGAAGATAATTTTAATCCTTGACGAAATTTCCCGCAGGACGACTGGGGATGCCAGCGGGCAAGGTATGACCTCCATTGAAAGAGAGATCAAACATATTTGTATGTGACTAGACTGATGTTATTATAGAATATTTCCAAACATATGATTTATATCAATATTTTCTGTTTACTCAACCTTTGTTGAGAAGGATTCATGAATAGAAGCTTTCTCTTGGCATATCTGTAAAAGCTATATCCTTGTCTTCTATTTGAAACAACTAGTGTTTTTTTTTCGACATAAAATTATATCACTGTCTTCTATTTACACAATTAGCGTATATTTCGTCATAAAGCTATATTATTACCTTCTATTTACACAACTAGTGTTTATTTCGTCATAAAGTTATATCAATGTCCTCTATTTGCACAATGAGCCTACGAATCGTCAATACCTATAATTAAGCAGATCCATTTATAATAATAATAATAAATCTTTATTATCAAAGAGGGCATTTGTTCCACAACTGTGCATTTTACATAACAATACATTATTAGGGCAAACAATTTGTTCGATAGCCCACAAATTATGGATCCATACCCCAAGTTCTCTTAAACAATACTAGTGAGAACAGCAAGATTCATTTCAGTACGTTGGATTTCGTTCGCAGACTTAATTGTCAAAAGAACAAAAGAGTTATTGTGTCTTTTTTTTGTGATTTTAAATCTGTGTTTTATATTTTCTTAGTGATGGTAAAGTGTTAAAATCATGAACCATGATTTTATGCTTCGAATCTTTCAAAACATGTTTTTTCTCGCGTAGGTGTCAATCAAAGACACATTGTTTAATCTGGCTGTTACAATTTATACGTTTAAAACCTGAACGATTTTTTTTTAAATTTCAAGCAGAAGGATAAACTAGGTTTTAGTATTCTGAAGTATTCAGGCGTATAACAGAGACTTGATTTTTACGATAAATAATAGCATAAACATCTATATGCTCTATGCGAAACGGATTTTGGGGGGGGGGGGCAAGTTTGGGTAAGGAGACGGATAATAACTGAAATTTAAAAGTTTGTATTAGAAAATAAATTCTTCTATGCATTTTATTTATTTTTTTACTACGTACAGAATTACTTTACGAGCCTTGCGTGTAGCGAAGTTATACAGTATTGCATAAACATTCCATTCTCTACATAGATCACGCTCAATAGCGAGAATTACCAAATGTTTCGATATATCTTCGAGAATTGTTGACCTCAAGCAATTCTTCATTAGCTTGAGGCGCGAGAAGCTTCTTTCACCAGATTCCACAATTACGGGTATTGCATAATGCCGTTTGTATTCATCGCGCGTCGGATTGGCGTTTTCCATTTTAAATGACACCCCAAAATGACAATTTTTTAATCTATATATTTCAGGAATTTTAATTTTTTTTTAGTTTTCAAAAGATTTTAATAATTTCCATAGATTTCATGACTTTTTCGTATATTTTGCAATTTCGGAAAATTTCAATGAGCTCCTTGTAGTTCAGGAGGCTGCGGGAATTCTGTTTTAAGTTATAAAATGGTTTAATTTAATAATTTACACCTAGAATTAGCGCGGGTCCTTTGAAATTGCGGGGCCCACTGTGGTCGCATAGGTTGCATTGGCGTAAGGGCCTGCCCAGCAAAATAACGGCGTATGCTACGCCGCGGGTCGACTAGGCTTTATTTAGAGCTTGGTAATGGAGATGAGAAGAAAAGTAGGAAAACTTAACTCTAATATGATGTGACATCATCAATAGAATTATAAGTCTCACTCTAGAACAGTAATAGCAGGGCGAAGTCTACCACAGTGACCACAACACTCATTCTAGCAAAGTGACCACAAGACTCACTCTAGCAAAGTGACCACAAGACACACTCTAGCACAGTGACCGCAAGACACACTCTAGCACAGTGACCGCAAGACTCACGATTTTTTTTCTATAGCATTGTCCTTTACTGGTTTGAGAAATAAAATGTGCCCCATCCCTTGAGAGTTAATTCCCCCCCCCTTTTTTTTTACTCACACACACACGCGCTTTCTCTCCCCCCTTTTTACGGGGAGGCAACCACTGATCTAGTCTCAGACCGATGATTCCCCTTCAACGATCTGATGAGCTCTCCGGCTTTCAAGAAAAGAAGAAAAAAAAATGGAGGGAACCATCATTTGAACCAAATCAATTTCTGCTCAGCCCACGACACATTCACGCTGGAAGCACTCAGAGAAACAGAACATGTTCGGACAGGATGTGTCCAGACATGATAGCATTTATCCCGTGAAGAAACGTGTCTAATTGAAAATCGAATTGACCACACGTTGAGAAAAAGTGAAGGAGAAAGAACTTTATTGAGAAAAAAAAATCAGGTGACATGGCTCGTCAGTCATGTATTGAGCGTTTTAAAACCGGTTGGCCCCCCCGTTGGATTGATCTTTGTTGATTTCTTAAACTACTGTGATTCTTGCCATCGTTTTAGAACGAGCAGAAGGGTAACTTGTTTAGCAGACGTTAGAACTTAATATATAGTAGATAAAAAGGGGAGGCAATTATACTTTTAACAAATATTTTGGTTTGTCATCTTATACATATTTATAAAGACTATGTACTACAGTATGTCTTAAACAAAAAAAAACAACAAACTTTTAATAGCTATTGTCAACTTATCGTCTCTGCTCTGAATAGATGGCTCAGATGTGGCATTAGGACTGGTGTATTTTCGTAGACCGGTTGAGATCAGGGTAAAGTAGAAAAGAGCAAAGCACCAATCAGACAGTTAATATAAGCTTTGAAAAAATTCTGAATTACAGTGATTGTAACGCTCACAACTATCCCCCAACTCGCTGCAATTCTCTGCTAGGTAAATTAGATACAACCAAAGCAACAGACAGAGAGTTGATATAAGCTTTGACAAAATGCTGCATTACAGTGATACTGGAACTCACATCTAGCCCTTGATGCGCTGCAATTCAATAAGCTTGGAAACTTGTGAATACAATTCTTAATGAAGACCTAGGGGCTATTAAAAAAGACACTTTTTATTTGAGAACTGAACATTAAATTACAACTAATTTCCAATAAGTCAAAAAAGGAGCCTTAGTTTTTAATTTCAGTAATGTTCTCCCTGACTAGAGTATAGATATTTACATTAACTCCTGCATAACATGGGGAAATAAATGGTAATACGACTGATCTAGATGAGAGGCCTTCAGAATACAGAGAAAGAACCGCTGATTAATCACACGGGATCTAGTCAAGTGTAATGGTTTGATCGTAAACACTGGACGTAGCGTAGTGGAAAGCTCTGAGTGTTTGCGCGGACGATCGTTGTAAAGTTGAGTTGACTAAGCGGGGGCTGTTCATTTTCTGTCCACTCCATTGTGAACCAAGCTATCCACCGAAGACAAGAGATTACGGCCTTAACATGCAGCGCAGTCAAGAGAGGTGTGCATGGCGTAGAAAAACAGGGGCGTCCAAACAATGCGTCTCCAGGGATTCCACTCCCTCATTTCTTTCCTGGCCATATTTTTATACTGTTAGCGCCCTAAGGCCAAAAACCTCGACACAGGGTACAGAGGGAATGGTTTCTCGTGGGAATCGACCAAAGAATTGAACAAGTAAGCAAGTATCGATTTGCCCTCCCCCCCCCCCCCCTTAGTGTATTGATTAGAGCATCTTTGAAAGCATTGCAAAAATCTATCATCTAGGTGTTTTATAGAAATCTGTGGCGAGACATAGTGGGCGTGCGTCTGTGTGTGATTGTGTGTGTGTGTGTGAGTGAGTGTGCGTGTGTGAGGGAGAACTTTGGTTTGGTTGAGTTATGGGGGGCGCTGGATGGGCTGGGCTCTCTTTCATACACAAGATCTCGCTTAATGGAGAGAGAAAATAGATGGAACGCTCGCCACAGCACGGGCGCAGGTATTAGATGTGATTAACGTGTGCTGAAAAGGGAGGTCGTGTTGCTGGACGTCAGGGCCGGCCCACAAGTTACAAAAAAAAAAGTGGGCGCTGCTATGTCCAAGTTTTTTTTTTCCCATCTGACGCTTGCATTACCATCTATTGAAGAGACGTTGATTCACTTGTGGATTTGCGGACTGTCCACTTGAATGATTTAAAAACTAAGTGGCGCAGTGTGTAGGCTAAAGTGTACAAAAGGATTCGTAAATAGACATAACTTGTAGTGACCCAATTATTTTTTTGGAATGACTAGAAGTAATAAAAATACTGCATTGTCTAAAAAAACTATTGACACATTATATTATAACGCCTTCAGAGACTTAGTTGCTAGAAACGTGAATACTCTCCTGACTGAACGACTCTTTAGGAGAAGTGCATCTTGGTCACAACGTTTTAATCAGAAACAGACAATGAACCTGTTGACAGTGGCGTAGCTAGGAATTTGCCATCGTTTGGTGTCCGGGAAGCTAGACCTCTTTGGCGGCATCTGTAATTTGAGGTCAGAAGTAAGAGTATTGGCTTTAAAGGAGGCACGAACGTAATGAGTATAATTGGGGCAACAACTCAATTCTCTAAGTCTTGCTTTGGAAAACTGTTTAAGCAGAGTTTAAGCTGAAGTCAGCAAAAAACATAACAAACAAGAAAAAAAACAACTATATACTGCTGCAAAATGTCTTTAAAATGCCAGCCGTCTCTACTTAAAATTGCTACAAATAAATCAATACTTAAGCTATACCATATAATTTTAATATAGATGTGCTCTAAATGAACTCTGTCGTCTGGTTCAACTTGAGTAGGACAAATAAAGTTTGCTTAAAAATGAAGTAATTGGACGTCAATCTTATTGAATTCTGCATTGCTCTATTAATAATAATTAGGCTTATCTTCGAGTCCAAAGACTAATAAAGAAAGCAGTATTTCCCGTGGCTACGCAGCCCAGCTGTGACCTAGTAATTGGTAAATATTTGTACAACCTGCTCCAGAATTTCACGCTATCATTCATATATAGGAGGAGGCGCGGTGTCTGATTAGTAAAGCGCTTGGCTTCCGATTCGAAGTTCCGGGTTCGCGGGCTCAAATCCTGGTGAATACTGGGATTTTTAATTTCTGGATCATTGGGTGCCTCTGAGTCCACCCAGCTCTAATGAGTACTTGAGGTTAAAGGATAAAACAGTTAGATGGGCCTGAATTTTCCTATTTTTATTGTGTCAAATTATATTCGTGAACGCGGAGTTATCAATTTAGTATATTCTGTTATCGATATAACTTTAGGTTGTCTTAAATGGAAAAATAATATATTTGACTAGAAGAAATAAGGTTACTTTTGAAATGAACAGTAGATTATTTATTTTTCTGAGTTTTAACTTATTTCTTTATCTTCAGACTCGAAGACCTGGCCTTAATCTTATAATGCATTGTTCTTATTTATAAGGATTATTGAAACGCTAATCATGGGGATATGTATTAGCCACATGATAATTGGGTTTATTTGAGTTTTCTTTTCGTCTTCAGTATGGGTTTTTCTTTGGGTCTCTAATGTGTGTCCCACAGCCTTTGTCAAAGCTCTTAGGGGGACAACAGCTTGGTCTGCACGTGGTGCGGAAAACTATGCAGATCGCAACTGGATTTGCATAGTCATATTAAACACTGCAATCATCCTTAATCTTCTGAAACGAAGACTTTGCCAATGTGTTTAAGTTTAACAATGGTTTCTTCTTTGTAACATGTTTCGGATGTTCCTTCAGATTTGAAGATAATCACATCGTAGCCCAGACCTCCTGCATGACTGTGGCAGCTGGTAGAATTCGAACACGGTCTCATCGAGACAACCGCACGCCACTCCAGAACTTGAAACAGCCAGCCATCTCCTGGGCATATGTCTCGAACATTAAGGGCAGCGATGTCTTGTGTTATCAACAACTGGAACGCAGCGCCAGTTAGCTTTAAAGTGTTTGGATGTTTAGATGTTTTGATGTTTAGATGTTTGGATGTTTGGATGTTTGGATGTTTAGATGTTTGGATGTTTAGATGTTTTGATGTTTAGATGTTTGGATGTTTGGATGTTTAGATGTTTGGATGTTTAGATGTTTGGATGTTTAGATGTTTGGATGTTTAGATGTTTGGATGTTTGGATGTTTAGATGCTTAAGTCTTATTTGAAGGGCATTTCTACCAAGAGGCGTCGCTTATCAAATTCGAAACTAACAATGGATAACTATAAAACGTTCTATTATCATAAGCATTTCGCTTGCACATCGGCTAAACTATTGCTTAAAGAGGTTTGAGCATGCAAAGTCAATATTTAAGGAATAAAAAGTAAAAAAACTACAGACACTCCTTTTTCCAATGTTACTACGTGTGAAATAGAGTTGGAACAAAATGACCTAGATCTGACGCTAGATGATGATAACGCCTTGTAGAGTCATGTAAAGTCATGTATCATTATCCAGTAAAAAAAAAGCCACGTCTGGGGGATTTTTGAAGAATGTCAAGAGAGGAGAGCTAGACAGACACTATCACTCACAGGACAGACGGCAGGATATTGAAAATGGCGTAGAACTCCACCAGTGTTTACTGACCTTTAGCCTCTCTGAAAATCAAACCCAATATTGTTCTTTTGGATTGTCATCTAAATAAAAAGTCATACGCCCAAGAAGAAAACGTCATTGTATGCATTTGTGTGCTGCTCGCCATTGTATGCAATGTATAGGAATAGACGACAAAAGTGATATTATTGAGGGCGCCTTCTTTGTCAAATATTTGTGTAACTAAAAAATTGCTTTCCATTCTTTATTTATTAAATTTATTCTTATATTATTAAAAACATTTCTAGCAATTGATGACAATGACAAAAAAAATTTAGTTTTAATTTCACAATGCTATAAAATGTTTTGTAATGTTCTTGTTATTGACACATAGATACAATGGCATGTAGATACACAGACACGAGAAGACACTGACATGTACAGACGTTTACATGAAAATACAATGACATGAGAAGACTGGCATGAGAAAACACTGACATATAGAGACAATGACATGAGAAGACCCTTGCATGAGAAGACACTGACATATAGAGACAATGACCTGAGAAGACCTTTGCAAGTGAAGACACTGACATATAGAGACAATGACATGAGAAGACCCTTGCATGTGAAGACACTGACACATAGAGACAATGACCTGAGATGACCCTTGCATGTGAAGACATTGACATATAGAGACAATGACATGAGAAGACCCTTGCATGAGAAGACACTGACACATACAGACAATGACATGAGAAAACCCTGGCATGAGAAGACACTGACACATACAGACAATAACATGAGAAGTGTTCGGCATGAGAAGACACTGACATATAGAGAATAGAGACTATAACATGTTGAGACAATGTCAAGTATAGATTTCTTAAACCTGGAATTTGTCAGGGTCTGGTTTGAGTAGGCCTTTAGAAAATTTAATATCCCAATAGACAAACTTTGTCAGTAGCTATCGTACAACAGGGGGAAGAGCAAGAAGTAAATACAGGGGCTGAATCTCCAGCTCGAGAGCCACCGATGTCACCAATTCAGAGCGACGGCAGCTTTGGTCCTAGTAGATATAACCTAAGACCAAGAACAAATGCTGTCGAGTAAATTGTAATGAAATAACAACTACTAGAATACCAGTAAGATCGATTTGTTCGACAGTGAACAATCACAAACACATCTCACACGACATTTCTTAACTACTATGAAAACACACACACACACACACTGGACATGACCTTCTGACACGATGGACACACGCAGAAATTAAACAACTCAGTTACACTATAAGAGACATAGACTTTGGCATGAGAAGACACTGACATTAAGAGAATAGAGACAATGACATGTTGAGACAATGAAAAGTATAAACCATGACAGGTAGACTAAATGACATGCAGAGACAGAAAAAAAGAGAACATATCTAGCATTGCAAAAGATAAGTATGTTGGCCTTGTAGATTTTTGTCACCAAATAACCGAAGGTCAAAGAAGTGCTATAAGTTTGTAGCTTCTCTGGACGTGTACACGAAGACAGCAGATTTAACAGCCACGGAACTATTTGCCAGGGAGTTGTCATGTGATCAATTATTTGTAAATTTGACGGAGTGGCAGTTGATATAAGACAACACGTAGCGAGAGAAGCGGACTTAGAGAGAGAGTAAGAGAGTGAGAGAGAGTGAGAGGGAGAGAGAGAGGGAGGAATAGAGAGGGAGAGAGAGGGGGAGAGAGAGGGAGAGAGAGAGGGAGAGAGAGAGAGGGAGAAAGAGAAAGAGAGAGAGAAGTAAGAGAGAGAGAGGGAGAGAGAGAGAGGGAGAGAAAGGCAAGTAGAGACAAATACATTGCTATACACACACGTCATAGAGACGCGAAAGTAAAATGATTAGACTGAGAAAGAAAGAAAAGAAGAGAAAGAAAGAGAAACAAGAAGAGAGAGAATAGGGGAGAGAGAGAGAATAGGGGGGAGAGAGAGAGAATAGGGGGGAGAGAGAGAGAATAGGGGGGAGAGAGAGAGAATAGGGGGGAGAGAGAGAGAATAGGGGAGAGAGAGAGAATAGGGGAGAGAGAGAGAATAGGGGGGAGAGAGAGAGAATAGGGGGGAGAGAGAGAGAATAGGGGGGAGAGAGAGAGAATAGGGGGGGAGAGAGAGAGAATAGGGGGGAGAGAGAGAGAATAGGGGGGAGAGAGAGAGGCCGAAAATTGATGAAAACACCAAGATCAGGGCAAATCGATTTTCTGTAATTGAAATTTGCAGCTATTCGATTTCTCTTGTCGGAAATGGCATCGATTACTAAGCATTGGTGTTAACTTAAAGTAATGGTAAGTAGTCAAGATGTTTAAACACTGGAACGTAGGCATGGGATTTAAACAAAGATAAATAGGCATGTTACTTAAACTCTGGTAAGTAGGCATAGTATTTAAACGCAGGATATAGGCATGGCAGTTTAACACTGGTAGGTAGGCATGGTATTTGAACACTGGTAATGGTATTTAAATACAGATAAAAAGGCATGGTATTTAAACACTGGTAGGTAGGCATGGTATTTAAGTACTAGCAAGTAGGCGAGATATTTAAACACTGCTAAGTATTTAACTTTTTACATGTGATGCAAATATTTAAACACTGGTAACGGAATAAACATTTGTGTGTTCTGTAGTTTATCTTCCAGCAGTGTTACTCTAGGTTGTTATTCATTTACAAAGAATCCTCTTGCTGTGGTACCGTGTTGTCATATTTCTACCGCGAATAGCCCAATCTGGTCATAGCTGACAGATGACACTTGCTACAGTTCCAAGTCTTTGAATAAGCATTTACCCTCAACAGGAAGTCGGTCACTGAACTGATAAAGAACATTAAAATGATTGCCCTAGAATGCGAGCACTTTCAGTCCTGTCTCAAGCAGAAGCAGCTCCCAAAACGCCCTGGAGCCGTGATATGCTAGTCCCTGGGGCCCTCTCCATCCACTTTAAACAGCCCTAATTACTTGGCGCTGCAAGGAACACCCCTACTACAGCTGCCATGGTGGCTTGGCGTTAGAAAGCTACATAATTTTCATTGGCAAAAGAAGAGTGCAAAATGGTTTATCTCCCTTGCTCTTTCAGGTCCATCCAATGGGAAAGGAGTAATGGATAGCCACACATATTAATACACTACGTACAGAAAAGTGTGTAAGAAGAATATTAGTTCAATGCTGATAAAAAATATTCTTCCCTAGTGCCATTATAGGATGGAATGGGTTGCCTGAATCAGCCATGATAACCAACGACTTAGCGGAGTTAAAGTCATTGGTTAAAATGCATGACTAAATTGGCACATAAAATGCGTAGGACGTAATTATCTTCTTTTTTTAAGTTACGTCTGTAATGTATAAGATAAGAAGATAAGTTCCTCATGTAAGTTACCACTTAAACAAGTCCTTGTCTACTAGTTCCAGAAGTATGTTCCTGTTTTAACATGTCTTTGCGTACTAAATGTAGCTCTAAATTCCTAATAATCATGTCATTGTCTACTAGTTTAATAAGTAAGTTCTCATTAAGAATCTTCTCATGTACTAGTCTCAAACTTTCCACTAAATAAGTCCTCGTGTACTAATTTAAGTCTCGGCATCTTTCTTTCACAAGTGCGTAGTAACTGAAAGAAATGTTGATTCGTTTGTGTGACAAACTTGCCTTGTCATCTGATGGGAAGAATGATTAGTCGTGCACAAGTGGCGTGACAAGATATAGTTCTGTCCCTCGTATACCTTGATGTCCTGTGTCGGTGAGTCTAAAAATAAACGCTCATCAAAGCTACAGAGTGGACGTGTCCGCACTCGTGTGTGAGTGGGGAGTGGCTGGGTGCTTTGCAGGTGTGTGCTGGGTGGATGATGGTAACTGCTCACTTTTACAGTATCAATACCAATAAAGTCAAATGATTGCTTCAGCTGAGACTAATTCGGCATATTAATGTAAGCCGTCTGAATGATCAATACCTTGGTTTCCAAAACTTAGGGACCAAAAGCATGGTTTCAAAAACTTAGGGACCTAAAGCTTGGTTTCAAAAACTTACGGACCAAAAGCTCGGTTTCCAAAACTTAGGGACCGAAACCTTGGTTTCCAAAACTTAGGGACCAAAAGCTTGGTTTCCAAAACTTAGTGATTTGAATCCAGCAGAACTTGGTAACTTTTAGGGTGCCTCTAGGACCACCCAACACAAATGAGTACCTCACATTGTTGAAAGTTATGAAGTTGGTTGTTATGATGACAATAAGACACCCTAATTTTACCTTAGGCCATAATATCATAAGATTTGTAACATGTAATCCCATGGATTGAATTGTCTGACTGTGGGGCGTTAAGTTACCTTTAACATTTGTTTCTTCTACATTACTGGTGAGAGTAGTGGATAGCATGACATATTTCGTTCACTTCAGATGTTGTAAGAAGCCATTAATGTAACAGACTTAATGTTCATTCAATTAACAGGTTTAATATACACATGATGGTAATCGTTAGTTTCCACAAGGCAAGCCAAGCGAAAAATGTCTGTTTCCCTTTTCCCCATTCTATCTGGACGTTTTATGCGAATGTTTTATGGGGACTTTTATGTATACGTTTTATGGGGACGTGTTAAGTGGACGTTTTATTCGGACGTTTTATGTGGACGTTTTATGTGGACGTTTTTTGCGGTCCGTTTTATGCGGATGTTTTATCAAGACGTTTCATGTGGACACTCACATAAGAGAGTGTAGTAGTTCAGGTTTCAAAAATAATTCACGAGTTCTCTCCCTTCGTCACGAGTAGTCCAACTTGTGTGCTGCTAATGTGAGAAAGTCGTGTGAGAAAATCAGTGAAGTCCACACACAGATCATTAGGGAATCGGATGCTTGGAGGCGCCTGAAGAGAAATGAGGTTAGGGCGTTCAGACAAGCGTCTTAGTGAAAGGGTTGATGAGACAATCACAATTGATTGCACTAGTCCATCCGTGCGTTCTTATATTCTTATAGTACTCTTTATAATACAAACTCATACAATCATTTTATTGTTATTCAAAAATGTATTCCTGTAATAAATGAATAATTTTGATCTGTATTTATATACAGCTATTGTCCAAATAAGGTTTGCGAGTCTTGGACGCTGACTGCAGAGCAAGAGAGGAGGATCCTAGCAACAGAGTTAAGATGCTATAAAAGGATCCTAGGTATCACATTTAAATATCGCATCATAAACGAAAATATTAGAGGCAGGGATTACTACAGTGATTGGACCCCACGATGGCCTGCTAAATATTGTAAAAAAAAGTAAACGCTAACAAAATCTCTATGACCACAAGGTCTTCGGAGCTTGCAAAGACCTTCAGAAAATTAAAGTGAAAATAAGAGGCAGAGAAACCAATGGGAGGACAACATAAAGGAGTGAATAGGACTGACACTGAAAGGGGCTCTATCCAAGACAAAAAACAGAGAGGAATGAAGAAGGACGGTCAACAGATCTTGTGTGGTGCCCCATCAGGCTAAAGTACAGGTAAACGTGAAGAAAGTAAAGGATTGTCCAAAAGATTTTCCATAGAAATAATTGTATTCGTATCACATCCTTGTACTAGTCAGACTATATCGATAGCTCTTAGGTACAAATCATTAAATCATTATTGCCTGCCCTAAATCTACATATCAATAGATACTTTTCATCTTTGCCCATTATGTATATGCATGGGGAGCGATATACAGTTACATTTACTCTATCGGGTTCATTTGTTGTACGATTGCTTTTAGATTATATTTAATAATAAGTTATTCTACGCTGTCGAAAATGAGCATTATCTCATTCCCCATTACCTCAAATCCGATTTTCGCGTTGAAAAGCCGATTACACTTAAGTACGGGAAGGTTGAGTCAGTGGCAGTATTTTGTTGTTATTTTGTTTTGTTCTCTCAGTATTTTGACAAATCTTTATCTTTTCAGATGACAATCCACTTTGATTGTAACTAAACACCAACAACAACGCCTGCAAGTTATTTGGAAACGTCAAGAGCTAGTTTTGTTTTACAAGTCCTATGCATCGAGTTTGACTTTAGGAAGCTTTTGAGATCATCTTTTTACAATTTGTCTTTAACATTTTGCAAATTCTTCGTGCAGTTAAAAAATAAAAACAACAACCTGTGTGGACACGGATCTCGAAAACGACTCTAACGATTGTCCTAGAAATTGTAGAGTTTATATATTTGTATATCTTTAGGGAAAATACCAGCTAATAAGCCACAAAAGGAAAACTCTGGTTTGACCATTATAAGACGGGGGTCTGTTCTGAGTTTCTTTTATCCTTTCATGCCCCATGTATTCTGGGTCTATAATACATTTTCTTATGTATCTCCGTTCTCTAGACTCCGCTTTTTCTGAGTCTCTTATATATTTCTTTATATATCCCCTTTTTCTATTCTCCAGATGTTCTGAGTCTCTTATATTTTTTCGTATAAACCCCTGTTCTTTTGTCTTCGTGTGTTCTGAGTGTCGTATAATGTTTCCTTCTATAACCTTGTTCTTTAGTCTTTGCTTTTTCTGAGTCGCTTCCATTTTTCCTTCTCTGTTCTTTAGCATGTGTGTTTATCATCAAGCCCAGGCCTGGTCGGTAGCCATTAAGACCTGAGCGACCTCAGCCTGGTTTAGGTCAAATTAAGCTTTATTGTCTTAATATACTCATTCTAAGGGCCATCGATCAGTGAGGTTGGAATGGCGTCTGTTATTTCATCCAACGGAAGCTCAGGCGAATCGATAGGGTTATAGATTTACAATAATCATTTCCTGACACTTTATGTCCGGGGATAAACTAGCGGACCTGATCACGTGACCGTCCCACGTCAGGCTTTTGACCGACCGACTGAAATCTGACTGAAATGTTTCTTGGATGGCTGCTTTGATTGACGTTGCCAGGTTTAGGAAAGTCTAAAATAGTCTATTTTGGGGGTCTTTTTTTTCGGTCATATTTTCCACGTTGTTTATTTTTTTTTATAATCCGCAGTACCTATTTTTTTATGGCATAATTATTCCAACTTTATAAACTCATCCATCAATGTGGAAATGGTTTAAACAAAATGAATACTTTTCCTGCATTACTAATGTTTTCATTTTAAAATAGAATGACATGTTTACTAAATATTTCTGCAAAGAAGAGTCTTAGGTGACACAAAGAATCAACAGATCTATGTTGAAGGTTACCAGACACCTGCAAACCCATTGATGTTTACAAAACAAAAGGACAATGCATTGGGACAAGGACATTTATAAAGGTGGAACGAAAACAATGCAAAGTAAACTAGAGAAACTGCTGCACTAATTCAACAATGGGCCTAAGGTTACCTATGTCTTTTTTAACTTTCCAACAATAATAAAAACAAAAGGTAAAATGATATAGCACTTAAAACGTAGCTGACTAAAGCTTAGAATTTACTATCGCACCAGCTGGCCAAGGCCTTATTTTACCATCACACCAGCTGGCCAAGGCCTTATTTTACCATCACACCAGCTGGCCAAGGCCTTATTTTACCATCACACCAGCTGGCCAAGGCCTTATTTTACCATCACACCAGCTGGCCAAGGCCTTATTTTACCATCACACCAGCTGGCTAAGGCCTTATTTTACCTTCACACCAGCTGACCTAGGCCTTATTTTACCTTCACACCAGCTGGTTAAGGCCTTATTTTACCATCACACCAGCTGGCCAAGGCCTTATTTTACCATCACACCAGCTGGCTAAGGCCTTATTTTACCTTCACACCAGCTGGCTAAGGCCTTATTTTACCTTCACACCAGGCGACTAGAGCCTGGTTTTGCCATTGCACCAGCTTAATAGGGACTACTTTTACCATTGCACCAGCTGACATCGCTACAGCTGACTAGAACCAAGTTTTGCCATCACTAGCTTACTAAGGACTAGTTTTACTATAGCAACAGCTGACAAAGGCTTAGTTTTACTCAATCTGAGTTAGGCCTAATTTTACCATCTAGATTTACCATCACAACAGGTGACTAAGAAGTAGTTTTACCATCGAAACAGCTGACTGGAACAAAGTTTTACAATCACAACAGCTAACTAAGGCCTAATTTTACCATTGGAACAGAACGCGTAGACCTAGTTATACCATCATACCAGCTTAAATAGGTCTAGTTTTTACCATCGCAACGGCTGGCTAGGCCTAATTGTAGTATCGCAACAGCTTCCTAGAACCTAAATTTACAATCACAATAGGTGACTTAGGATTAGTTTTACCATAGCACTAGCTGACTAGGGCTTAGTTCCATCATTGTTTTATCTGACTATGACTTTATTTTACCATTGCACCATCAGATTTAGGCCTTGTTTTACATTTGTCCAGCTATTTATGCCTGATTTACCATTGCGTTAGCTAATTAGGACACATTTTACTTTTCCACAAGCTGATGACTAATTTTAGCAGTGCTCTACCTAATTAGGCAAAAGCTGTCCCACTGTGCTTGCTAAAGAGTTTGTTTTCACTTCAAGTCTGAAAATTAATGAGGAGTGTAGTAATTCACGTACCCTTGCAGCCCCAGCTGCGACATACATATTTAGCCACCTCAAGTGCAGAGATATCCATTGTCCGCCGGTGGTCGATTTACATTCTCTTTCCGTCAACCACGTATGTCAGCAGATTTTCTATTAGTCTCAAATTGTGTATCTCGCGGCCTTTGTGAGTGATCTCCAGCTGACTTGCTAGAAAGCCGCCTGCAGCCAGGTGCTCTCTTCTATCTCAGCTAAAGCAAGTCGGTTCCTCACCTGGTCTTAAATTCGATTCTGTGGGACACCTCTGTTATCCAACACCTTCCAGCTCACAAAAATAAACTGCCTTTGGCGTTCGTCCCCCATACGGGATACATGCCCTGCTCAGCGTAACCGTGGGACCATTAGAAGTCCATACCGGAGTTTGCAAATGTATTCAGAAAGTGCTTAAGATTTGTAACTCAAAGCGGGCGGGGAGCACTTTAACAAAATGAAAAGATGTGCCCGATGACAACTGATATCAGTGATATTCTGTATCTGTATCTGTGAAACAAATCATAAAAAAATTGCTCTCAAAAATACCAAAGAGATTGCATAAATCTTCGGTATTAAAAAATTATTTTTTTTGGTAAAATTAGATTTGAGCTATTCAGTTACGCATGTCAGCAAGATAATGGTTTTAATATCTGTGTCTATATGTAAGACATTAAATAGTGCGCGCAAAACTCGACATATGTTTTACGCAGAGCTGGTCTTAGGCCACTGCAGCCTATGCGGTCGCTGTGGGCCCCGCGCTTTCATAGACCCCGCGCTAATTCTCGATGTAATTATTAAATTGCAAAATATATACGAAAAAAAATCCCTGGAAATCTCCTGAATTTATTAAAATCTCCTGAAAACTTATAAAAAGCTCCTGAAAAATAGACAAAATTGCCTTTTGTTGGTGTCGTTCATTGCGGAAAACATAATGTAATAAAATGTAATAATAGGGCGAATTTTCACCTTAATCGGAAGGTCAAATACTTTATTTACTTCTATAGTCACTTGCATATAAAAATGTCATAGGTTGCAAGGTTCGTGGAGTAAAATTAATTTGATCGCAATTTTGTACTTAGAAAAGTATGAATAAAATTCAAAGTCGAATTTTTTTTCTAATACAGAATCTTAATTTTCACTTATTATCCTTATTCCCACCCAGACTAGGCCCCGCGCAATGAGTTTCGCATAGGGCCCCGCAATTGTTAGAACCGGCCCTGGTTTTACGCATATCTATGTCTAAATTTTTTTTTTGGTGGGGGCTTGTTTAAGTCATATTGATAGTGATGTACAATGTTGGAAGATTGTTTTCACTACAAATTGTATTCTACAACTCCCTTCTATGTTGGGCTTGTTTTACACTATGAAATAGTTATACATTCAAATGTTTCTTAAAACTGCAACAATTTCGTTTCTATTCCATTAGTTGCTAGGTCTAACTTTTAAACTCTAATGGTATGTTATTTTAGTTACATGTTTTTATTTCATACGGATATAACCGCTATGATTATATAAATTTAATTTTTTTTTAATGTAAAGTATTGTTAGAAAATGTCCTACGATTACTGACAACTTTTTGCATAAAATTGTATGTTTAGTGATGTAAAAGAGCGGCAACAAACACCATTGATATTGTTATCGGATCTTGTTTTCCTCTTAGACCAGCATTCTGTCCCCGGAGGCCCATACTATGCAAGCGACCACTTAATGCTGCAGACACGGGGAATCTCTTCCATGCAAAAATGCTTTCTGGGTTATTGTTATTGAGCAGGGATAAAGATCTGTTTGTGTAAGGCTTTGGGATGATCAACATCGTTAATTGAGATCTAAAGAATGCTTGAACCGACTAATTTTGTAATGGGAATGAGGAGATAGCACCATTCTTCTCTGTCTCATTCTTTTTTTTTTTACTTTTTCTTTTTCTAAATTATAGTTGTTAGGATTATCTCGAGTAAGCCTAAAGGGATTATTCAGTTCAAAACAATTATAGTTTCCTTTAAGTTATGAATGAATTATGAATGTATAGAGGCGTGATAGGACAAGTATTAGATCATGAATAAAGATGAACGCACTAATAAAATGTCCAACGATTCTTTAGGCATCAGAAAAACAGCTAAGCCTCAGAGAAACAAGCAAGTATCAGACAGACAGACATGCCTCAGTCTCAGACAACAAACCAGTAGGTCCCTGACAGAAAGGCTTCAGACAAAGGCAACAAGCAGATAGGCCTCAGACATAGCCAACAGACAGACAGGCCTCAGGCATAGGCAACAGACAGCCTCTGACAGACAGACCTCAGAAATAGGCAACAGACAGATAGGACTCTGACAGACAGGCTTCAGACAAACTCAGGGATTTGACGAATGATAGGCCTTAAAATACAAAACTACAAAAACGCTTGACACCTTTACATGAATACTCGAATAATAGATGTAAAAAAATCCTTATCGACGCCGATAGACGATACCAATTATACGTAAGACAGATCGACCTGAGCACTTTAATTATTACTGGTTTTATACATTAATTTTATGAATTAAAGGCCACGATACGGAAGAGGTGCATTAATTGTAACAAGAAGCCCTAATAATTGAAGTGAGTAACATTAGGAGAATTACGAACATAATTACCTTTTTTTCTTAAAGGAACGCTTATCCATTGTAAAAATTAATTGAGATTTATTACAAATGAATGACTGAACTATGGACGAAGTCAGAAAAACAAACAACTAAATATCCCGAAATTATAAATCCTAGTTACCGCCAGGATTTAAACCCGGAACCCCCTGTTCGGAGGCCAAGCGTTTTACCACTCCTCGGCTCCATAAAGTTGAAGGGAAATAATCGTGAACAAAGCAACATTGCAAGAGTGAGGTAGATCCTTGAGACTTTAGGAAGACCCAAAGCAGCAGAAAATAATCGTGAACAAAGCATCATTGCAGGAGTGAGGTAGATCTTTCAGACTTTAGGAAGACCCACAGCAGCAGAAAATAATAGTGAACAAAGCAACATTGCAAGAGTGAGGTCGATCCTTGAGACTTTAGGAAGACCCACAGCGGCAGAAAATAATCGTGAACAAAGCATCATTGCAGGAGTGAGGTAGATCTTTCAGACTTTAGGAAGACCCACAGCAGCAGAATTTTAAGAGACATAGTCTCGTCCGGCAACTGAGACTTGTTCAAGGCTCGCCAAGTGGAGGCTGCTCTTTCCTCTCTATGGCCTTACAATGTCGTTCAGTGAAATCTAGACCAAATTTTTTACTTTTAAAATTCTTTTGGTCGTCCAGGGATTGGTTTCTTTGACGTAGCTTTGAAGGACAAGTACAATAGACTCTTGATAGTCCGACGGTGACTCGACCAGGGTGGGGGCTGACGGATTTCCAATGAAGACGGATCATCAAAGGTTAGTTTAGCTTCAAACCTGGAAGTCTAGGGAAATAAGCACCACCAATAAGATCAGACTGTTTAACACCATTGTTAAGCCAATGTTACTCTATGGAGCACCATCACCACCATGAAATAAATCCAGGTACTTATCTATACCTGCCTGAGGAAGATTCTTATGATCCACTGGCCAGAAAATATCTGAATGAGGAAATGTGGCAAAGAACAAAACAGCAGCCCATTGAAGTAGATATCCTTCAGAGACGCTGGAGATGGATAGGTCACACCCTACGCAAGCCTGCATCTAACACAACAAGGCAAACACTAACCTGGATCCACCCCCAGGGAAAAAGAAACATGGCGCCGCGATTTGGAAGCAGATGCCAGCAGATGGCAAGACGTGGGGACAGTTGGAGAGACTCTCCCAGAACCGATACGCCTGGAGGAATCCGATTGGGACCACAGGCAGAGAAAAAGGGAGTTAAGCTTTAAATAATTTCACCGTATATTTCAGGTAAATTTACTTTATGCTGAAATAAGTTATTCTCTATGACTTTTAAAATAAACATAGACCCAAAAAACCCACAACAAAACAAGATTTCACCTTTCACATACTGTATTAAATCTACGATATAAAATACATTCTAAATATAGAAGTAATAAACGTTCCTGTGTTGGATATTTACGTCTGCCCCTCGCCTCCACGTAAGATTAACGATTGTGTCGGATTATGAGGTATTGGCCTATCTGTTTATGTCTGCAATTGAATGTAATGCCTTAAGCTTGCTTTGAATTTTTGCTTACAATGTCTGGTCAAGATTATATATATATTATAAATGAAATTAAAAAAAATAAATTCAAAACGTCTGGGTTACATAGATCGTTCAGGATGTGCTATGTACAATTTTTGATCTTTCGAGGTTTATCTCCCATCAGTAGCTTCCTACTGCATGGATCAAACGTCACAAGTTATTCCTAGTTATAATTCTGTCCCCTTTGTCTTGGCACCCACCTGAAGTTAAGCCCGGATCGATACTGACCCGAGTTATAATCGTATTAGATCTACTAGTCCAATTATCCGTCAGAAGGGCTGGTATCGATTCCTAGGAGGGGACAAAACGCTCAGTGCCCAAAATAATACCATTCCCTCCAATGGTCTCCCCTCACATCTGAAACTTTCTTGAGAGAGAAAAATGAAAACAAGCAAAAGAAAAAAAAATACTACTATTTAAAAACAGAGCTTATTTTAGGGAAAGAACCGCTAATTACTGCTGTTAATTTCAAGATGTCAGAGTTTAGCTCCCTTTCAGCTATATGAAACAAAATTAAGTCGATTCGTATATTGTCGTCGAGTATGAGTAATTGTGAAACATTTCAACTTGATCGGAGAATAAGAAGCCGGAGAGAAAGAAAAACGTGACAAAACGTAATAAGGGGGATAAATCCATATATACATCCACATCTTCCATTAAGTGTCTACAAAGTAATTTAATTATTAATTGATTACTTGTTTTAATTCATTCAAGTTCTGTTAGGTACAAATGAATAATTGTGCAAAGTTTCAACTTAATCCGAGAATGGTAAGTGGGAGAAATTTTTATCTGACAGACAGACAGACAAGACAGAGAGACAGACAAGACAGAGAGACGGACAGAGTGAGTTGATAGAAGCTTTGTAAAGCGGCCATAGAAAAGTGCAAGTCTAAAGTATGTTCTTTATAGGAAAGAATAAACAAAACAAATTCATTGAATTATAATAAGAAGAAAAATTAGTATATATACTTTTTTATTCTCTCGTAACCTGGTAGACCTATAGACTAAAATGTGATTGATTAGCTGTTTTTTTTAACATTCTAGGTTAATATAATAAAAAAAAAATATTTATACTCGGTGGAAAATAAGAAAACGATAATTGAAATAATCGATTACGCGTTGAAAGGACTCGCCCCATCCTCGTTTCGGTGGTCTGATTGGCGTCTTTCAAGTTGGTGGCGCTTTTAAGCTCATCCTGGGCAGACCAGGCTCCGAGTCCGAATCACCAATCAATAGACCTGAAACAATATGTCCGCTGGTCTTGTCAGGCTATTTTTTTTTCTTCCGATGTTGCTATTGTTGACAGGTGTGACAAGAGGATGTGGCAGTGATGTCAGTCTAGACATACATTTGTTAGTTTGACAATGTTAATGACTGGAGCGTAGAGATGCGTCAGAGGCGCAGTGGCTGAGTGGTAAAGCTCTTGGCTTCCAAATCGAGGGATCCCGAACCTGTGTTAAGACTTGGATTTTTTATCTCGGGATCTTTAGGGCGCCTTTGAGTTCACCCAACTCTACTGGGTACCTGACATTAGTTGGGAAAACGCAAACGAGGGATGTCGTTGTGCTGGCCACATGACACACTCGTTAACCGTGGGTCACAGAAACAGACGGTCTTTACATCATCTGTGCTATAGAGTGCTCTTAAGGGATGCGTCAAAGAAAATAAATGCTACTAGATCTTTGTAAACTAAGTTGAGCATGGATCTACTATGTGCCTCTTTTAGTTTAATTACCTTGACCCCTAACTGTTCTCAACTACAAAAAAATGGCAATTTTGGAGACATTTATAAATGGCACCGGACTTCCCGTAATTGGCGTATTGGTATATCCGGTCTCTAGTATACAGGAAGTGTTACGACATCATAGTTTTCAAAAGGTTAACGACATTTATTTTGTGCACATGTTAAAACTGTAAAATTTAATTTCTAAGCACTTTTGCTTGTAGCACAGTTCGTTCGTTAGTTCGTTGGCCACGAAGACATTCACTATGGCAGGCTTAACATAGTTTTAAGGTGGTCCTTTTATTTTAAACCCTATACTCATTTTATTTACCTTCGACGTTCACTTGGATGCCTTAAATCGCCACACATTTCACCATATCGTTTTCTATTTTTTATCTGTACTGTAGCTTATTACTTAAATAATCTAAACCTATTAAAAAGACATCGAGATCCAGAAAAGAAAAAATTAAAAATACTTTTTTCTTATCTTATCTTACCTTATATAATACAGACGTTACTTCAAAAAAGAAGATGATTAAATCCTACGCGTCATGCATTCAGTCAGTCATAACTATTAACCAATGACTTAAATTCTGCCAAGTCACTGGTTTTCCTGGCTAGCACAAGAAACAAAGCTTTTTTTTAAAAGTGTACTTGAATCAATTAGTTTGGATCAGTCATATAATCAAACAATAACTAACAATAACAATAACTAGACAAACAATAAAAAAAAAAGAGCTTAGAAGTTTAAGCTCCAAGCTTTAGGTTTTTAAAATTGTTTCTATATAAAACATTGGTATAAATAATTTTGTCCAAACCTACATTTAAGTCATTGGGACTCAAATGGTGTAGATGTCATCGGTGAGTCCCGTATAGTCCATTAGACGACATTAAAATACCTTGGCGAGAAAAGTTAAAAGCATGATAAGCTCATTCCCATCGGAATGTCTATCGTATTGTTCATTTTTGTGGTCCATAATAAAGGAGCTAATGGTCTGGTGGTAGCGAGCTGTTACGGACATTAACGAAGTCTGTCACGGAAACTTCGAATTAGGTATTACGTCACATGGTGGAAATATGTCCAGAGTCTTAACACGATTACAATGTATAGTGATTCGCTAGCACGAATCACTACGGAAACGATTGGTAGTGATTTGGAATACGCAGATTTCCTTGCAAAAGTGGAAAGCGTCAAGATTGGGCGTATGTTGGTGGTAGGGGGGGAGGAATAATGCGCCGATTGGTCTGGCCTTCCATAAGCTTCTTTCGAGCTTCTCAGCATGGCGCCACATCAAAGCGAAAGTGAGCCGATTAGTTTTCTTGAAAGAAGCGCCCCTCGTCTCTTCTGTCTCCCCCCCCCCCTAAAGCTCTCACCCCAGTTGATTGATCATCCACGCGTGTCAGTTCATTGATGGTCAAATTTGACGCAGACGGGAAGTCAATGGGCAGATGACATGTGAGACATCCCTAGGAATAGAGCTGCCTAGTCAATACCACAGAGTGTTAGCCGAGTGACTTGTTCAGGGTGAAAGGAAATAGCTTGATTAGTACTTACGCCCTCATCAAATAGGATTAGCGGTCGAAGCTAAGATAGATGGGTGGTATGTATTGATAGGGAAAGGACAATGATTTGGTCTATAAGAAGATATTGTAGCCTTCACACTGTCAATTTATTTTATTAATACATTTGAATGTTCTATAGAATCTATACTATCCATCATTTCAAGATAGTCGTGTATCATAGACAGCAGATAGAATACGAGAGATGAATGTTCAGACAAGGTAAGGTTATCGAATGATTTGTTACAATGATATTATGAGATTTTGTTAATTTTGCATTAATGTATCTTTGTGTTTTTTTTAAAGACATAGACCTAAAAGTAGTGTGTGGAATTTAATGTAGGACATGTTGTGTTTTGACTGCTTAATAGACTACTTATCGTTTGTATTATACTCGTCATAGTGGCCTGTCACACTAGTGAGAGAAAGAGGGAGGGAGAGAGAGAAAGAGGCATAGTCATAGCATATCAGAATCGCTTATTCAATTTTAATATCTGGTAAGGTCATTGGCTAAAAAAAAACAAAAAAACTTGGGCAGCTGTTGAAGAAAAGCATTCACAAGAAAGCTAAAACGATTTTACTCATAAAAAATCACCCTTCGAGTCTGGATTTTGTGATTTTACCATCAAAACTCACAAAAGAGATACAAGATACCGATAGCAAAGACAAACAGACACAAATACTCTTTTGTTCCTCAAGCATTATGTGGTGTGGTTGTAATTCAACAATCCGAAAAGAACATTTCACGTGTAAGTTCCTATAACTTATAAGAGAGTCTGGTGTGAATGTAGATTTTGGTTTCCTATAGTTATACAGTTTTGTTTGAATTTTATTTTATGAAATTCACTAATTGTAAGACAAATCTCCTTATAATAAAGATTATTATTATGTTAGAAACGAACGAGTATTCATTCTCTGGCACTGCCAGGGTGGAGTTTCGCTAAAAAGAAGCAAAATTCATTATATTTCCTTTATCAGTGTCCACTAAGGAATTTTCCGATGATGTGGCAGGGCTGCAGCAGTACAGCCCTTTGACAGGCAAAGAGAATCTTTTTAGGAATGTTAAGGGCCTTGAAGGTGTCTGTAATGTCAATTGTTCTCCTCGGTTGATATAACAATGGGGTATACTGTTATTTCAGATATTATTATTATTATTAATATAAAATTTGCTATATCAGTATGAAATTGTATAAATAGTATAAAGCTACTCGTTAGGTTAAATGTTAAACTTATGCTAACGAATTCAACTTTAAATAACTTTTTTTTAGAAACTAAGTTGGCCGTTAACAATTCTTCTACTGAGCTACCCCGACGTACCCATAAGGGTACACAAACCACAGAGTGAGAACCATTGTTCTCTACTCTTCTTTGTTTCGTGCAGTATTAAGTTTCCAGACGATAACATTTACTAATGTGTAAAGACTTTGTTTATTTGAAACTTAGATTCTGGGTGTTTTTGTTGATGTTGTTGTAGCCATAAAACCTAGATTCTGGGTATTATTATTTTTTTGGCTGTTGCCATAACCCAGATTCTGGGTATGTTCTTACGAGCTGATTATCAGCCCCTGCTGTCAAGTAAGACTGAGGCTAGAGCGATGGACTTCCGGGATATAAGCCACGCACTCTATCACGTGATGGTCTAGAGTAGGGCGGCGATCTGATGAACGAAGGATTAGGAGGTTAGTCCAATAGTAACAAGCTGCTAAATAGTGTGTTTGGGTTTGGACAGTAGAAAACAACTACAACCATGAAACAAAAAAAAACATATGAAAAATACTTTAAAAAACAAAGCAAAGGCTTATAAGAGGGAATAACTCCACAGTTATAACCACATCTCTCTGTAATGTAGAATGTATTTCCTTTTTCTCGATATCAAACAAAATAATTTATCACCAATAATTAATTGCCTGATGATTCTTTGATTGTTTAATTGATACAGTTTTGTTAGGTACAATAAATAGTTGTGGTAAGCTTCAACTTGATCCGAAAATGGTTGTGGCAGAAATAACGTGAACAATTACTAAGCCGACAAAAGCCCCACATATTAAAACCATATCGCTTAATAATGAAGGATTAATTTTCCTTCTTGTTGTCGCCAAAAATAAAATTACCAGTAATTAATTGATTGATTAATTATATTTTGCATTGATCCATGTTTTGTTAGGTTCGAAAAATAAGTGTATAAAGTTTGAACATGAACCGAAAATGGGGATGGGATAAATACTGTGTTAAAGCCTTTAACAGACAGACAGACAGACAGAGTGAATTGATATTAGCATAGTAAAAAAACACAAATTCACAATTTGTAAAAGTAATGTTTTTCCCATGATGTTTTCTTTATGTCTCCAACCAACTCGGCACACAGCAACTCGCCAAAGAAAGTATTAACTCATTGTTACGGCAACTAACTTTATTAATAAACTAGAAGCCTTTATATAGATCATAGTTCAACTTGTTCCAATCACATTACATACATATAAACAACGGGACGCCATGCAAACATCTAATTAGCACACTTTGTCATTAATTCCCCCCCCCCCCTTTTTTTCTTTTACAGGCTAATAAAGTCAGTATACGCTCACCTGTCAATGTGTGATTAATACTTTTACACTGATAATTCAAAATCCTGTTCTTAAAAAACACTTTACAGGTCAAAAGATAGCTAATGTAAAATTATAATTTGTAATTTCATTACGTGCTGGTACTATTTATAACATATATTTAAAACATTATAAATAAAAAACAACTTGTAACTAATTTATGGTATTGACTTCCTGACAGTGTGAGCAGTAGTCAAAATAAATAATTATATGAATTGTGTTATATGTAGCTCTGATGTTTATCATGGTTATTATCTTTCGTAGATGGTACATGTAGATCACCTTTTTAGCCAGTATCTCTGTGTGATAGGCATTGTCTCATTGTTTTTTATAGATAATATCTGTGTGTAAGAGCCAGTATATCTATGTAAGAGCCAGTATATCTATGAAAGAGCAAGTATATCTATATAAGAGCTAGTATATCTATGCAAGAGCCAGTATCTCTATGTAAGAGCAAGAACGTTTTTCTTTATAAGAGCCAGAAGTAAGAGCTATCATCTGCGTCCAAGATATTAAATATGTGTTCCTTATGTAAGAGCCAAGGTCTCTGTTTTAAGGCCAGTATCTATATTATCTGGCCTGATACATGTTTTGTCTTTGATTCTGCTGTAAGACCAAAACAAACACAAAATAGTAGCCGAGAAAAAAACACACAAAAACAACCCAGTGTCCCCAGCACTTAGTGGTCAGACGAAGTTTCCTGCTTTTGTTCTGGGCCAGTGAGAAATAAGAAGAATAGAAAGTAAAAGAAAATGAAATCAGCGAGGGGGGGGGAGGAGTGGACAGCGGTCCCGAAAATAGGGTAGGGTAAAATTAAGTACGACTAGAAAATAAAACTTACTGTCCATGAAGAAAGGGAGACAAAAAGGTAATGTCAAGGGCAATGGTGGAACTAGGAGAGGCTCTGTCAGGGAACTCGCCATGATAATCTTAATACTTAACAGCTCATTGGACAGTCACACATTTCACTCTCTAGGTCTTGCTAAATATCAAAGAAATTTCTCGCATGATTTTTTTCTGCCGGGGAAGTAACAAGCTACTTCTCCCTGCCTACAATACATTCATTATTTCCGATGCATATAGAAGAACTTCCACTAATTTGCATACAAATAGTGCAGCTCTTCAGTCCGATCTGATATCGACGCGACTTATACAATAATTGTAAATAATAAGTGTTTTATTTCCAACATTATTTCTTTTACTAAAATCCTGAGAAGACAAATAATGACCTTTAAGCTATTGACCAAATAATGACCTTTAAGCTATTGAGTTACTGCCATAACACTAAAATGTCAATTCAGTTATCAATGTGAAAGACATTGTAACACGAAAGGCGTAGGTCGAAATTGTCTTCTTTTTTTTAAGTAACGCCTGTAATATATAAGAATGGCATACTGTATACAGTGGTGACTCGGTTCTCGACCATACTGTATACAGTGGTGACTCGGTTCTCGAACATACTGTATACAGTGGTGACTCGGTGCTCGACCATATTTTATTCCATAATTTTGTTTGACAATTGACGTGATCAAAAACTCAAAGTATTATGCTCAAAAAAAATAATGAAATATGATTTAATTACTTCATACGACCACATACATGCTATGGTGGAAAGCGAGCCCAAAACATGCATAAAGTCTTTAATCTTTATATTTAGCTTCATAAAGTCTTTATATTTAGCTACACAAAGTCTTTATATTTAGCTGCAAAACATTTTTATATTTAGCTGCTTAAAAGTCTTTACATTTCGCTGCATAAAGTCTTTATATTTCGCTGCATAAAGTCTTTATATTTCGCTGCATAAAGTCTTTATATTAAGCAATGATTTATTTTTTCAGTACCATAGTCATTCTCAGTGTCTTCCCGTTCTACTTCTGTTCACTAAAGAATTTATTTGGGCCAGTGATTAAACACTAAAATTAACATATTATCGCGAACAAAATCAGAGATTAGCGCAATGCACAAATTTCGAGTTTTCCTTCACTTTGTAAGGCGCCTCCGACTGTGTCTTCTGTAGATAATGGAAGTAACACGCAAGTAACCAAACAACACGAGCGAAAGGACAACAATGCAAAATACTCGACGCTGATGACCGATGTCAAAGGGAACTGTCGTATGTCTTCATCTATCTAAATATCAGAGACCTAAAAGCCTGCGTATCACTAAAGCCAACATAGGTATTCTGTGTTTGATTTCGTTACAACTCAAATCCAAGTCTTGTTTTTTAATTGTAACGTTACCGCTAAGCCAAAACTTTACCCTTTTGATGAAACAAACAACTTTTCGAGCCAAATTCCTAATCGTGCCCTTATAACTTGCAGTTGAATCAAACTCGCGCCGTCATATTAACGTTCACTAGACCGGCGCTGGTCAGCTTGCCCTTGGTTACTAAATCTGTTGGGGTTTAGAGACTTATCTTAAGATGTGTGGCTTAGTGCTGAGCGCCTAAAGGTATCATGAACATCTTCTCCCAGATACCTTCTTTCCTAAATAAGGGCACTAAAGAGATAAAGCCAGAGTGCACTGAGCACGCTCAAGTATAAAGGAAGTGCCGTACATATGTGATTTGATATATTTTTTGGGGTCAAAGGCCGAATTGTTGGAGTTCAGAAATGTTTGATAACAAAAGGTACCACTAAAATACAATGTAAACAAAACTTTATTCTGTGACCTGTGAATCTAGGAATGTGTGAAAGAACAGATATGAGAATATTAAAAATTTCAATGTAAATCTAGCAGTGGAAGTATAAGTTCTTTATTGGTAGTTACACTCTTACACATTTTTACGAGTTGGAAGTCGATTCATCTATTAACATCTAGCACTTCAACTGGTAAAAACAAAACACGTATCAAAGTTTATTCACTTGTTACATCAAACAAGTTATCTGAATTTAGAGGGATGAATGGCAATGTCTTCGATTCCGAAGATTAAGGATGAGTGCAGTGCTTCACGTGACTACGCAAACCCAGTTTTGACCTGCATATTTTGTCACACCTAATGCAGACAAAGTCGTTGTTTTCTTTTCGTCTTTTTGCGCCAGACGGAAAGCTTTCATGAAGGCCAGTGGACTCACATTTGAGGCCTAAAAAATGTAGAAACGACGTAACTAACTACAAAGCGCTGAACTCAAATACAGATTTTGATTTTTAGCAGTTTCCTACTTAATAAAATAGGAATACTCAATAAGGCTAGGAAATGTGTTTTCTGAGTTGGCAACACTTCTGAAATAATATTCGATGCTTTTCACTTCTTTCTCAAGCTCTTCTAACCTAAACCTAAAGTCTCTTTGGAGTTCTCTAGACATGCCTTCACTATTTGTCTCTCTTCTTCTATGCCATTGTAAAAGAATATCGACCAGATAAAAAAACTCATGCAGTATTACTTTCATTAACTCTGTAATGGTCTTGATGGGATAGTCCTCCTCTGGGACATGTTGATAATTTCATTGGAACAGTTGCACCAAGTATCAGAATCACGTTTCAAATTTAATTATTTTTTTGATATAATGGAAGTAAAAATATTTGAATTTAAAATCAAACGGAAACCAAATCCTAAGAAATGTTTTACTAACATTATTGACTGTTGGTCGTGTGACCTAAAGTGAAGAGGTCAAGCTGTGTATGTGCTATACAAATTGAAAAGTCAGGAAGATCTTAAACATTTTATAAATAAATGCGAGGCCCAGTAAGGAACATTCCATGGGAAAACATTCCATGCATCCATTGTTTACTCTACACTGCGTTTCTTTTTACAGAGTCAACTCTAAACTGGAAGATGCTACGCTACTTTGAGAGACAAAAGTCTAGTTGATAGTGTGACACTACAACTGTCAAATATAGAAGTCACATCGACTTTGTACCTTGTTCACTGTCATCCCCTGCAGGAGTTCTAGGTTTCAACGTAATGCTCTTTATTTCTTTAGGAAATCCGAACGGGTACGCTATTCTGCCTCAACGTGGCACTCAGGTGGAAACGATCACTAGAGGAAGTGATTAGGCTAAATGAATAGCAAAACAAAAGTCCTGTGGAAGTGTCCAAGGGAATGCGAGAGCTTTCCAATTGCACGGTGCGGAGTTGACAGAGAGCCTCCACGTCCATGTCGATAATCCGTTCGGCGTTCTTCAAGGGACCGTTACAGTAATGGCAAGTCTTTCACGGTTAGCTTGGTATAACAGGAAAATGGCGGAGGTTCCACGTGTACTCGGCCTTCGGCCATGCATTCCAGTCCATGCGCCCGGAGTGCCAGATATATCTGAAATAGCAATGCTTTACATAGGCATTGACTTGGATCTCTTCCAGACAGAACGGTTGTTCAGTCAGGCTTACAAGCCTAGAGCTAGAAGAGCCTTCGGCTCAGCTCTTTTGAGAAACAAACAGTTACAACGTAATGCTCTTTATTTATTAAGGAAGTCCGAAACGCGGAGAACAAAGAATTAACCAAGAAGGTAATCTTACAAAAAATTAATAATTAGACATCAAAGGACACATTTCTGATAATGTTCAAAAGTAGATTTTCTCACGTGTATTCAGAACTCATTTGAATTTTCTTATCTCAAAGTGCTCACGTAGACTGGGGAAAGAATCGATATCCATTATGAAAAGATTCGATTTCAAGTCAGCTTGTATTTTTATCCGTCAAAGTCGATTCCATGTATTTGGTTTGATTGAGTGATATCATTTTCAGCCTGCTAGAGTACATTTCTATTGTTTGTGAACTCTGACCTAATTTTCTATATTTAGCTCTTAAAAATGTCATATTATCAGTTCTTAAAAAAAATCACAGAATATACAGGAAGTGTTGTACTAACTTAATCTTCATCCACTAGACGTGGGAGTCATCCATTATAGTTGAAAGCGTGGGTAGTAGAGATTGATGACATGGATCTTAGGACTAACTTATCGTGACTATGTCACCAATTGAGTAATCCTTTCCTCTACATGTGTTTATACAATCTAAGTACACACTACTTTAAACCTATTTTAATATGGAGTTTTATGTGTGTGTTCATGTATGTGTTTGTGTTGAATCACAAACTCAAAATCGGTCCCCGAAGTGGTCTACTTATGTAGGTAAATAGGCAGATTTCAATATTGTCAGCATGAATATCCGGAGCTAAGAACTACCAACAAACAACACTTTCTCTGCGACTATAAGAAGAAGAGACTGATACGTATGGAAAGTATAGCTGATATTATTTGACTGGCCACACGATACCACAGGATGCGGATATTTATTAATGTTATTATGTAATCTTATCTTATAAATACAATAACCAATGTTATTGATAAATTATCAAATTAGTGGTTTTATTAAGAACTACTCTCACAGTCAAGACTTAAAAAAAAACAAAAAAAAACACCTTTCCCTTTGGTTGATTTGTAGTTTGTAAGTAGTATGTAATGGTTGAAAAGTGTGATACACAGCTTATGAATTCTTGTTTGAAACTCTATTCGATTCAATAAATAGTCAACGCATTTTTTTTTCTCTTTTGAAACAAAAGTAATCATTTTATTTAATAAAATAACTGGCTTGTATGGCAGAAAATATGTAATGTAGTAATACCAATATTTTATATAACATTTTTTTAGTAAAAAAAAAAAAAAAAAAAATTTAGCTTACATGCGTTACGCTGTACAATTTACATGTGTGTCTGCTATTGCATTTTCCCGTTTTTTTAAAAAAAACTATTAATAGTGAATAGTTGTTAAAACTTCTTGCATAGTTAATTTTATAAAATTAAACGGTTTGCTTTAGGAAAACAAAAATTCGTTTGCATCAGAACTGTGAAAGATCTAAAATATGATGTCAGATTTTCAATATCTTGTATAGTTTTTGCGATCTAAATGGGACGGACAGACAAACGGGCGGACACACAGAACACAAAATTCTTATTGTGGGCATTCCCATTTTTGGGGTCGCTAATAAACAGCGGATGAATAAATGACACAGATAATCGTGTTTTTAAATTAGGGCATCGCTTTATTGATCCGCGTTAATAGTCATTTAGGAGTTGCTCCAGCTCACTAAAACTAAAAGGGATGCATTTATTTAAAACAAAATACGAACTAGTAACTGGTACTATATAAATACATATCATTGGTTATAGTGGAGACCCATTAAAGACAGAGTTTGATTGGATATCACTGCTGACGCCCTATTGTTTAGTAGTCTTGAAATGTTCGTTTTTTTCATATGTATGTACTGATCGTCTGAAAAGTTGTTTTTTTTTAATGTACAATCTATTTAAACTTCTGCTCTATAGAAACACAGAAGAGTTAGAACATAAAGTTATGTAATACCGCCATAATTCCGGTACCCACCTCGCGTATTCCCAACTCTATCTCAATTGAGATTCACACTAAACAAGGGCACTGCTTAACAGAATCTGTCAAGAGCGGGTGTGATGCGGTGTCTGGCTTCTGATGGAGGTGAGGAAAATAGAACGATGTGACACATTCGGAAAATAACGGACAAATAGAACGTGACAGACAGACAGACAGAAAGAAAATGCTACACGTCTTACGCGAGAATTCTCACCAACGAGAACTAGCTTGCAGATAATAAAAGGGAAGTAATCAATACTCTCTTTCTTCAACTGCAGGACCAAATGTTTATTTGATGATAACATAAACTAAATGGTTTTGTTTTGTGTAATATATCTAGTGACTGTTGAGTAGTTTGATACGTCTGTTAGTGCAGGCGTATTAATGCTTCGATACACTTCAACGGGCTACCATGACAACCACCAAATAAAATAGATGATCAAGCCAACGAGTGATACCATACAGAATGAGAAGTCTGAACATCTGAACTATATAAAATATTCACTGTACGATATCTACAGTCTCAATTCCAACTGTGACGTCATTTTTGCCGCGTTCACAGTGGGTCACCGATAGTGCGTCTCTGCATTTGCTAATTATCTTCACCCCTTATGACGTCTTGAGATTAAAAAAACAAAAATGTCCATTTTGTATCCATATTATTTGTGACATAATGGTAACGTCTTCGATTCCGAAGATTAAGAAAGAGTGCAGTGTTGTGACATGCATATTTTCCCGCCTCTAGTGCAGACAAAGCCGTTGTCCATTGTGGTCTATTTAAGTTATCTTTCTGTCTTCTGCGCCTGTCTTCAATAATGGATTTCCTTTGGGTCTCAAACGTGTGTCCTGCAGCCTTTGTGAGATCGCTCCAACTGTCTCTTACAGAGACCAGCTACTTTCATCTAGGCCACGTGACATAAACTAACGCAAATGACAATGTAAGAAAATGAATTAAGCCAATCTCATTTCACAATAAGTTAACTTGAAGCCTTCGTGTCAGTTTACATTCACTTATTTGCAGTTCAAGTTCTGTATCCTTGTCTAGTTGTTGGTAAAGTTCAAGTGTATGGACATATCAGGAGGTCCTCAGGGCTCGCAAAGACCTCCTTGCAGGGAAATGAAAAAGAGGCAGAGAGAAAGTGAACGGAAGACATAAAAGAATGTACGGGACTGTCCTGTTAGTCTAGTCCTATCCTGTTAGTCTTGTCCTATCCTGTTAGTCTAGTCCTGTCCTGTTAGTCTTGTCCTATCCTGTTAGTCTTGTCCTGTCCTGTTAGTCTAGTCCTGTCCTGTTAGTCTTGTCCTGTCCTGTTATTCTAGAGCTGTCCTGTTAGTCTTGTCCTGTCCTGTTAGTCTAGTCCTGTCCTGTTAGTATAGTCCTGACCTGTTAGTCTTGTCCTGTCCTGTTAGTCTTGTCCTGTCCTGTTAGTCTTGTCCTGTCCTGTTAGTCTAGTCCTGTCCTGTTAGTCTTGTCCTGTCCTGTTAGTCTTGTCCTGTCCTGTTAGTCTAGTCCTGTCCTGTTAGTCTTGTCCTGTCCTGTTTGTCTTGTCCTGTCCTGTTTGTCTTGTCCTGTTTGTCTTGTCCTGTTCTAGTCAAATCAAAAGATAGAGGAATGGAGAAAGATGGACGACAAATCATGTTTAGTCCCCCCAACTGTCAAACGAACTAAGTGAAACTAAATGTGATATCTATCTATTGGAACACAGTTAAAATCGCATTTAGAAAAACCACAAGGGCCACAAGGGCCACAAGGGCCACAAGGGCCACATAAATTACTTTTTTTTAACAGCTTCGTTTCATCTTGAAATTCCGAAAAAACAAATTTTGGTTTTATGAGTCTTTCACCACTCAAACCATAGTCCACAGACTTACATAGATTATGTTTTCTAGACTTGACACACAGCCAATTTTTTTTTTCAGTATGGAAAAATATTATGCTCGTAACATACTTTCAAGAAATAAAGGAATTCGTCGAATAATTCTTTGAAATCGTTCTTTCGTCTCGAAAAACTGATGACCTTTAGTTGTCAAATAAAACAATTCCCTTATTCCCAAATCACTATTCAATGTTCAATAGACGTCACTAACAATGTATGCTCGTAACCTGCGTTCCATTTGCCAACTAGGATTCTTTTACAATCGCTATTCTATCTCGGAAAGCTAATTATCTTTAGTTTTCTAAGTTTGAAAATAATGCCATTCCAATAATGCGAAATTATTTTCTAGTCGATATCAATGACAAAAAAAAAAAAAAAATATACCTTCACACATTTTGATACTGGAAAGTAGTAATATTTATTTCAATTACCCCTCCATGAAGTTATATCGCAATATTGATAATACCTTATGTCTAATATAAGTAGCTCTAGATTCTTTCTCAAATGAACTAGAAATCTCAAGCATTTTGCATCATTATCACTTTGTAAATTTAGACCAGGACTGTATTCATCTAGATCTATACGTTGTCTAAATGTAAAAATGAGAAAATAATCGTCTCTAATGTCAATGCCAGGAGTGTGTAGTATTGCTGGATGGTCGCCGTCGGAGATTTCATATTTAAATTTGTTGTTCATTTTAAGTGCTTTGATAGAGTGCTTGAATTGTTAATGAACAGAGTATATCTATACATACTGTCAAAATTGAGAAAGAAATAGGATGGTGATTAAGGGTGCATAGAAAAACTAAAGACTTTTAAGGACTATTTTTATTTGAAGTGCCAACTATGCTATAGTTAAATTCTGTTGCTCCTATTGCTGTGTTGCTGTTTTCTATCTACCTATAAGAATATGTAAGCTTAGTTCATTTCTATTATCTTATTATAGTGCTCTTAAGTATCAAGTAAAACGACACAAATGTTTAGTATGTTACTCTAAATCTTAATTATACAACCAATTTACACATAATAAAAGGGGTCGAGGTGACTGAGCGGTAAAACTTGGCTTCCGATCCGAGTTTCCGGTTCGAATCCTTGGTGAAGACTGGGTTTTTAATTCCCTGATCTTTGGGCCTTTCTGAGTCCACCCAGCTCTAATGGGTACCTACCATTAGTAATGGAAAGTAAAGGCGGTTAGTGGTGGGCCACGGAAACAGATCACATTTACATCATCTGCAATCTGCCCTATAGATCGCAAGGTCTGAAAGGGGAACTTAATATAAAAATAATAAAGCATGTTTTCATTATACTATGTGGGGTCAGTAGAGATTTGCATTTTCTTACGTCAGTACCTCTACACACACTAAGACAGAGATGTCAATTATTGACACATAGTATAATCTCATCCTTAACCTTATGTAGACAGTCCAATTACACACTTCCAAATTTTTTACAAATATTGGACATTTCTTGTTGTTTTTCCTTTGTAAAATATAAAAAAGAAAGGTAAGTGTTCTATTTAGTGGCTCTGGTAAAACAGTGGATCTAACAAATCACTCTTTTGCAACAGTGGATCTAACAAATCGCTCTAGGGAAATAGTGGATCTATCAAATCACTCTAGGGGAACAGTGGAGCTAACAAATCACTCTAGGGAAACAGTGGAGCTAACAAATCACTCTAGGGAAACAGTGGAGCTAACAAATCATTGTACAATGTATCGCAAAGAGTTGAACAAAGAGAATAAGGTACCTACAGGACCTATGAGGAACGCTAATCCAAAGTTTTATGTATTGGGTACATTCTAGTATCGTAATCAATGTTAACTACACTCATGTAACGTTATGTTAATCGGGTACATTTTAGTATTGTTATTTATGGTAAGTACACTCATGTAATGTTATGTGTGCTAATTGAAAAACACTGGTCTATATCTATATGTAGTAGGACTATGTATGGTCATTTGTTCCTACAGGTGACTTAATTGTATCCTTTACGTGGAAACATCTTCAACGGGTGTCCTTGTAATGAACAGCTGTGTAAATGTATCTGCGCCCAGTTCAAGCTATGTAATGGTGTCTGTCACGTACAGCTATGTAAAGTTATTCTCCCTCTCTCTCTCTCCCTCTGTCTACCACTCCTCTCTCTCACTCTTTCTTCCTCTTTCACAACACATTCACTGAGGGTATTTATTTATCCACTGTCCTGTCATCACCAGCAACACAAGCTAAAACACACACACAAACCCGTCTCTTTCTCTCTTCTCTCTCTTGCTAGCAGGCTGCGTCAGTGCCGAGTCAGCTGACTTATCAACGCTAATGACTCCGACTCAAATCATCATTAGTTGAAACACAGAAGCCCGGCTATCAATGTTGCCATCTCGAGACAAGGGAGGAAATTGTGACTGGTCGATTCACTTTTCTCTACTTTATTTACTGGCTGGAGCACAGCGACAACAAGCAAGGGAGACAACAACAAGGGCGATAATTATTTTGTCTTTCGCGCAAACAAATGCAGAAACAAAGGGGAAGTAATGAAGACGGTAGCAAAGCTAAGGGGTCTATAAGACAGAGGTAAATAAAAGAAAAAAAAAACAGAGTACAGTGCTGATTTTTAGGGCAAATTGAGAGGATTTTGTCTACAACTGACAATGTTACTGTGAACACCTGACAATATTACTGTGAACACCTGACAATATACATAGACTTTAGTAACTTAAAGAAAAAGCACTGATATTCTGTCTCTAGATCCCAAATAAACAGTCCTTCAGTACAACTAATCGATAAAGCCTTTAGTGGGGATCCAACAATAAGTCAGACACCAGCATCCTAAGTACCACCCACACGACTTGATACAGTAATCAAATAACTACTGCAAACAACGGAGCCGTGTCGTCTGCACAAAACAAAGTGCATTTTATTCCCCCTGCCAGGTACCATTTTAAACTCAGGTACTTCAGATTTCAAATCATGAGTAAAAAAAAACATCACACGGGTTATGCTAATTATAAATTCTTACAGTAGGCTAAGACTTATCGATGGATTCGTTTCGATGGATCATTGGTCAATAAAAAGGTTTTATTTGGGTATCAAATAGTTATTCATTGATAATTTGTAAGTAGTCTGTGTACCAAAAAAAAAATCTTTCTTAAGAAAGTATTGGAGAGACAAATGGTTCCCACTATATCCAGCAAGGGGTCTGATGAATACTCGGCGAAAAGCGTTTTTCTGATTTCTGATTTTTAGAACTAATTTTTTCCTTATTAAAAAAGAGCACAAGTTTTAAACAAATGTTAAAAGGAAAAAACAGAAGCTGGGACAGGTTGATAAATAGCACGTTATTTAGTCTTCCATTGGGCGCTTTGGCTGAGTGATTAAACGCTTGGCTCCCGAACTTGGGCTCAAATCTCGGTGAAGACTTGGATTTTCAATTTCTGGATTTTTAGGGCGCCCTTGAGTCCACCTAACTCTAATGTCCTCAACCATTAAATCATTACCTCTAGTGCCTTTATCAATAATGTCCTCAACCATGATGTCATTTACTCGAATGCCTTTATCAATAATGTCCTCAACCATGATGTCATTAACTCTAATGTCTTTATTGTTACAAATGAACAGTGACAAGTAGAGGTCAACGTATGACCCCCGCGAGATGACACAGCAGCGAGTGTTCTCTGGAATCTATGCGTATAAACAAAGACAGGATGTGACGTGTCCTCACGTGTTGTTCCAGGGGACGAACAGATCTAAGAAGGGGGCACTTACTAATGAACAGTGACAGATAGAGGTCAGTACGTGTGACCTCGGCGAGATGACACTGCAGCAGGTGTTCTCTGGAATCGACATGTATAAACAACGACAGGATGTGATGTTTCCTCCCGTGTTGTTCCAGAGGATACTAGCAGTGTTTTTGCAATATTGGACAAGCGATTAGGGACTCAATATAAGCCAGAAAGTTAATGTGAAAGTCAGTCGTGAGTGAGCCGTTACAGTCGATAGAGACGATGTAAGACGTGTGCGGCTCTAGTGGAAGAGAAATGTGTACGACTCGATGCAAGTTAACTAGGGTAGAGTTGAATGGAGTGGACTACTGTCGTTAAAGTCTATACAGCGAACTACAGTGGACTTGAGCCGTTACAGTCGATACAGTCGATGTAAGACGTGTGCGGCTCTGATTCGGTAGACTTGAGTACGACTTGGTTCATCTTTGGGAGACCTGGAGCGACACTGGGAGGTGTGTCGTTTGTCTGTTCTGTGGAATACGGCTCAATGCAAGTTGAGAAGAGATGAATTGCAACGAAGTGAAGAGATGAATTGCAACGAAGTATAGCTAACTGTAAACTGACAGATATTGTACAGTCTTCTACGCTACATGTTACAGTGACGAATTGTTAGAGTTAATATTCAATAAAGTTATATGAAGCTGAAAGTTGAGTCGTCAAGTTCTTTGCAGTGTTTTTATTTGTGTGCCTATTAATGCATTTAGCCAGAAGATTCAGAAATACGTAACATTATCATTAATGTCCTCAACCATTATACCCTTAACACTGATGGCTTTATCCATAGTGCCCTCAACCATGATGTTAATAACCCTTATAATATTTATACATAGTGCCTCTCAACTGAGAGGCCCCGATCCCTAAAGCTCTCAACTGTGAGTCCCCGATCCCTAAAGCTCTCAACTGAGAGTCCCCCGATCCCTAATGCTCTCAACTGAGAGTCCCACAATCCCTAATGCTCGCAACTGAGAGGCCCCGATCCCTAATGTTCTCGAGATGGCCCCGATCCCTAAAGCTCTCAACTGAGAGGCCCCGATCCCTAATGCTCTTAACCCTGATGCCTGTGTCCATGCCATCCTATTGAAAGATTAGAGCAAGACAAACTAGAAACCTTCGTCACTGTTGAGTGTGATTAGTCAACACAACTAACACTCTCCCCCCCCCCCCCCCCCCCCCCAAAAAAAAATATGTACAAAAACACGTTTTGTTTGTTCGGCAAAGTTTGACAGTTTGACTGCAAAGTGCAGCATGCATATCATCTAAATCAGTGGCTCCCAAACTCTTTCCTTCACGAAACACTTCGCACAATATGAGTATTTCGCGGAACTTTTGCTTATTTTTTTTATCAGAGACATTAATTCATGTTGTGGCCTACTAGTTCATTATTCCAGTATTTTGCGGAACACTTACTCAGGCCTCGCGGAACATTGGGGTTCCGCGGAACACAGTTTTGGAAACACTGATCTAAATGAATATGCAGGGAAGAGCTGTTGTGCCAGGAGAGAGGTTTGCATCTCACGAGACACTTGAGGGCAGTTGTTTCACGTCATCAGCCATCAGGACAGAACGAGCGCTACAAACGAAGCATTAAGCATAAAACACAAGAGACAAGGAATGTGTGAGTTACAGTAGGACAGAGTGTCACGCTAAATGCTATAATATCGCTAGGTTTGAGCTATTATTACGTTGACCAAAATCTAGAATCATCTTCCAAATATTTCTACCCCAAAAACAACAAAATTATCATCACACCCTCTCGCTTTTGAAGAACTTCTGAGAACTAAAGTCTCCTCTTCTGAGAACTAAACTTTCCTCTTCTAGAACTAAAGTCTCCTCTTCTGAGAACTAAAGTCTACTCTTTTGAGAACTAAAGTCTCCTCTTCTGAGAACTAAAGTCTCCTCTTCTGAGAATTAAAGTCTACTCTTCTGAGAACTAAAGTCTCCTCTTCTGAGAACTAGGTTAAATTTAAGTGATTCCCAGAGTAATCGCGAAAAGTTCATTACGTTTTATATGTGAGATTATTAGGCTTGTAAATATAGAAAAATACCATAAAAAACATGGGGGGCGGGATGTAGGAGGATGGAACTAACGACATTAGCGTCACTACAAATATTGTCTATCACTTTCATAACTTTAAATTTCCAATGAATCTCCATATATATCAATCAATAATATGTCGACTTGATCTCTAGACCTCTTTCTTTCTTCCATTTCCTTTACAAATCTCTAAATTATGCTTGCAAAATTCTTCATCGAATAAAAAAAAGGAAAAAAAAGTTATCGAAAACGGCTCTAACGATTTTTTTTATATAGAAATTTGACAGTTGATGTATATCTTTGGAAAAAGAAATACTAGCTAATTGACCACACTGGGTAAATTCTAGCTTAACCGTTCCAATTTGGTCAAATATTATCTTCTAAAATTGCATTTGGTTTTGAAAATCTTTATTTCGAATAGCGGGTATTCCGGTTTGCCCTCATAAGCAAAAGAGTTAAGATCTATATATTATCAAGACAAACATACAAAATACTTTTTTAAAAAAAAAACAAAGCTTATTTGGATTTGTCGTGTGGTTATACCTGAGGTTAACCGAGACATAATAAATCCCTGCGATTAGAAATAATTTTACCAATTGTTTTTGTTTAGCTTTTAGCTTTCTCCATGCGCCATGATATTATCACGTGACTGGAACAGTTGTGAAAAAAGAGGGGGGAGAGTAAGAAGGGGGTATCTTGGTGAATGTTTACATGATCGTTTTTTTAATGCATAAACAAATGTTCCTTCAGGTGTCAAGATTCTTCATGGCGACTAATTCAACTTCTACCACCTCATATGTCAAGTACGATCTCATACTGTTCTTCAAAATATTTAACGAAATAATTAATTACCGATGTTAAATTAACTAGCTCTTGTATTTTATTTTTTATTGATTTCTTGTGTTGTCAGGTGAATGAAATAATCGTGTAAAATTTCAGCTTAATCCGAGATTGGGTGTGTGAGAATCAATGTGTATAAGTTTTTTATTATACTGACAGACAGACTGAGTAATATGATATAAGATTTGTGAAAACAATAGACGTTTCAGACGACTTTGCGTACTATCTTCTAATTTTAGGTCTCTAGGCTATTCACCAAACTAGAATCTTCTATACTCTATGCCAGGGGTGGGCAGCCTTTTTCTTTCGAGGGCCGCATTAAAAAAATTGAGGGAATGGGGGGCCGCACACATTTTTTAAATGTGCAATACTGATGTCCTTGCACGAACGGATCTTCACAGCATCTTTACAGTCATCTGAGATGAACTCCAATTGAAAAAAAACAGCAGGAAGGACTCAATCCTCCCGTAGTGCTCTGGCAAGAAAATCGGCGTCCGGTTTAGTGCCTCATGGCTACCTTACAAGTCGAGTGACTGCTCAGACACGTCCCCCCTTAGTTCGCGGAGCTGGGGACACTCGCTGGCTCGGACATGTTTGCCGGATGGAGGACAATCGCAAAGTAATTCTTTAACGGCAACTCTCGTCAGGCTCAAGAAAAACTGGTTGCCCCCACCTCCGTTACGTGGATGTAATAAAATGGGACCTAAAAACAGCGACCAATGATACTGACCATTGAAAAAACATAGCCCTAGACCGCACTAGTTTGAGAGAGATGGTGACCAAGAACGCTATGGGCAGTGAGAAAACACGGGCCTCAGATCTGGACAAAAAGCGTGCCATACAAAAAAATGGCCGGCTCCTCTACAACCAAAGTGAATGCCACCTTGACCTGCGATATATGTGGACGGGAGTGTTTCTCCAAAATAGGGCTCCACAGTCACATGAAACATACTAAATGTCAAATAGCAAGACAAAATACCAGATACAGAAGTCCTTCGAAGAGCGTGTCTGCAAAGCATCCACACAATCCTTATGAAGTTCCAGCTGCGATGGGCAGGTCACCTCTACAGAATACAAGACCACCGCATCCCTTAACGACTCTTGTATGGCCAAGTAAGCGAAGGAAAGCGCTCGCAAGGTGGTCAAAGAAAGCGCTTCAGGGACACCCTCAAAGATTCTCTTAAGGCGTTCAGCATAGACCCAGTCACCTGGGAGACAGAGGCACACGACAGAGCATCATGGCGTCGCGCTGTGAAAACTGGCCCACAGGTTGCTGAGGAAAAAAGAACAACGCTGGCAGAAGAAAAACGCCAGAAAAGAAAAGCAAGGTCCACGACACTAGCTCCAGCTGGAATAACCTGCCTAGTGTGCGGCCGAACATTCCGGGCTCACAAAGGTCTCATCAGCCACATGAGGAGGCATAAAACCCCAGTGCAAAGCCCTCAGCCCCCTGGATGACAAAGTGGTCATCATCGAACCACGATGGACGAACTATATATATATATTCGTTCTACGACAGAAGGAGTCCAAAATCTCAATATATATGTATATTTGTACTTACTAATTAGCAAGCTAACTGTGTACTATGTCTTTAAATTAACATTTGTACTGTATTATGCATTTTTATTTCTTTTTTTTTACACTCCCAATAGTGAAATTACAAGAAGATTTAGAAATATCTGAAATTCATTTTACGAATATTTTAAAAATTTTGTAATTGTCTTTTTACATCACAACATTTCACAACAAATGTAAAGCAAGTTAATGTTGACCCAAATAATGTGAAAGTTTAGCAGCAAAGTTTTTTTAAGTGTGGAAATACAGCTTCTAGCACCCATAAAGCTCTCGCGGAAGAACTGACTGACCCTAACTTTTCTTACAGGTTATAATTTTCTTGGAGCAACGTCTTTTGAAGCTGAATCAGCTTCTGCAATAAATGATGAGCTAAGGGTATTGAAAATTGGTTCCAAGTTTTTAACGTCTTAAAATTAGCTTAGATATTTCAAAATTAATGCATCCAAATAAGTCTTGTACATTCCAACCATTTCACTATTTTACCTTTCAGCTAAGAAAAATGACAAAACCTGTTTTCACTTGCTTGCCAGGAGAAATGGGAAAGTTTTGTTTGAAAAGGTTTAACATGCACTTACATCTCATATGCAATAAATCCATTGAAATAAACATTATGTAAAATGTGAAGTCTGTCTCCCACTCTTTATTAGAAATATTAGTAACAAAGTCACAGTCCGTTCAAGGAACATACAAATTTCCTTCTTGAGTTCTCATATTCTTCTCAATACCTTGCCCGTGCTAAACAAGTGGATATTACTGTGGTACCAAACATCGGAAGGTTTTGTTTCCAAATCTTCAAGTACTTTCATGTACTGCCTGTAGTTAAGACCTCTAGCTCTGATAAGTTTGATCACTCAGATAATTGGGTCAATACTATGTTTGATATTCAATTCAGATTAACGTTTATGATTGAGATATTGTTCTTTAATTTCATTTATTTTCTCATTCAAAGCACGGACTCCTTCAGTTGCTACACTTGCCAGTTGTGTTCCATGTCAACTCAACATTTTCAACACAGTTCGTCATTAATAAATACTGACCTGAGTTTGTGTCTTCGAATGTTTTGAAATAAGAATAATCTTCGTTTACTTTAAACTTTTTAGAAGACATGTAGAGACAATGTGTCTTTAGCCTCTTTATCATAAGTGATAAGAGTCAGAACTTTCAATAATTCATATAGATATTTTTAATTATATATTTCTAATATATTTGCATTTTTATATGTATAATCTGTGAGCACACCTGATTTCTTTAGGTGTTCGCGGGCCGCATAAAACACTTCGGCGGGCCGCATGTGGACCGCGGACCGTACTTTGCCCACCCCTGCTTTATGCCATATATCTAGATCCAGACTACTGTCTTTTAATGTTACCATATCTAGATCTGTATCACCAATCCAGAATCTTCTATACCTTATATCTAGATCCAGTATGGATTTTTTTATACTCATGGGTATATTTACACATATGTTTAGTCAAGTTTTTGTTTCGGGAAGGCGGTTGGTGGGTGGGGGGGGGGGGGGAATTGGTACGGAGTAAAATAATGTTTCATTTTTCTTTTTATCTATCATTTATTAGTTATTAAGAGTAGAATAATTGATCTTTTGGAGTTTTGTCGGCGTTTTAAAGGAGGAATTATCTTAAAACAGAATTGTGCATGTTACTTGTTTGTGTTCAACACGTCTGCGCACCATTTCACATTTACTCCTGCGCACTTGTGCTTTTCAGTGCCTTAACCCGTGTAGAAAGTGAAAGCTACTAGTTGAAATAGTAAGGATGGTAGTAAATGGCTCTGCTCACGAGCTGATCAGAAGAAAACTATTACATACATTATTTTGTGTTTCCTGCATTTTATCAAAGTTTATCAATATAATTATTTCGTATTATGCATAACCAACGTTTATCAATTAACCAGAGATTTTAAGACAAAGTCTGACTCGACTAACATTTACAATAATAAATAAACAAAAGTTGAAACAGGGGCAGTAACAGCAACGTTGAGAAAGAAATGATTGACAGAGGATTTCAACTCGTGCAGGGTGAGCGAGGGGGCTGTTCAATGAGGACGAGAGAGACATAAAGAAATCTGCATGTTTTGAGGAGAAAATTCTAGAATAAAAAAGATTAGGGGAGGCAAAGAGGAGGTGAGGCAAGGAGGAGGTGAGGCAAGGAAGACGTCAGACAAAGAGGAGGCAGAGAGATTCACGAAGGAGGATGACGGAGTGCATGGATTTCATATTCATCTCTCGACACGAGCACCTCCGTACAAATTGAATCCCTTAATCGATGACGTCAGCGAATCATGGACCTGACAGACCCCCCCCCCCCAGCCCCCCTCAGTACGAATGGCTGAAGCTAAGCCCCTCCGACCTGGCCCCTGAGCTTTCTGTCTTGGATTAAGGGAGGTAATGTTATTCACCTCTCAAACACCATGGAGTCTGACACCTTTATTTAGGCATTATCACTCAGACGTAACAACCTTATGAAGACACTATCACACGGCTATAACAGCTCTAAGTAGACACTATCAAACAGATATAACATCTCTATATAGACACATTCACAAAGACCTAACAGCTTTATGTGGACACAATCACACATGATGTAGACACTTTTAAACAGATATAACAGTTCTATGTAGACAATGTTGCACAAATATAAAAACATAATGTAGACACATTTTTCACACAGATATAACAACATTATGTAGACACTTTTACACAGATGTAACAACTTTATGTAGACACTTTCACACAGATATATCAGCTTTATGTAGACACTTTCACACAGATATAACAGCTTTATGTAGACACTTTTGCACAGATATGACAGCTTTATGTAGACACTTTTGCACAGATATAAAATTTTTAAGTAGAAACTTTCACACAGATATAACAACTTTATATTGAAAATTTTATATTACAATTTCTTAAATAAGCCCTTAACCCTTTATGGGCAAAACCTGAAACCTGGGCACATATTTTGAAAAAAATATCTATATATTTAGGAAAACAATTACTACCTTGCTGGCCTATCTATTGGCCTCCTTCAGTCGTAGAACGACTATGGTTCATCTCAGAGCATACTTTCTCGCGTGGCTGTGGATCCATATTTTGGAGAGACACTCCCGTCCACAAATAGCGCGAGTTAAAGTGGCTTTTGCTTCTGTGGTAGAGGAGCTGGTCATTTTTCGGATTGTACGTTTTTCTTCCTGAGCTGAGACCCATGTACTTTTACTTTCCATAGCTTTCTGGGTCACTGTCTCTCTCCATCTGGTGCGGTCTAGAGCTATGTCTTCCCAATGTATTGATGTTTCCTGATTTGAGGACCCGTTTTATTACATCTACTGATCCCAAACTTGCTGACCACGAAATAAGTAACTTCATTAGGCCGTTATAGTTTTTTTTAAAAATTAATTATCTTAAAAATAAATATGGTCTATGTTGGACACACATATGGGGGAATTCACGCTTGTATTCAGTGCAGTGATATATATGAATAAACATTCAGGAACATATCGCGCGTAGTATTATGTAGAAGTCATTTATTGGACAGATAGAATTTTTTGTATTATACCTTGCATCCGCATGTCTGGCATTATAAAATAATTGATAACTCTGCATATGATTTCTAAATTCAAGTTTCTTTTCTAGGTAACTATAATTTACATACAATTTACATTTTACACTTACTACTTTTACACCTAACAATTATGCAACCCTCACTTCCATTTGAATACAAATGATATAAGTCATGTCTGCCAGCAGTTCACGTCACGTGACGGCTGACTAACACCGAAACGACAAACAGTTGTACGCTGTTGTTGATTGCATTGATCAGGACAAACAACGGCTGTTTGAAATAGTTGTATGTTGACTTGGAAAGAGATGTTTGTTTAGGATGGTCCCATTTACATGATCAAACAACAGCGCCTTTAGTTCACTGCTAATTGTATTGACCAATGCGAGACTCACAACGCAGTGTTGACCAAGCGTTGAGAATGCATCAGTAATGGCGTGAAGCAACGCAATCGTATATTTAAAAAAAAAATAGTTATAACAATACCAATACTACAGATCTGCTGCTTGAAATATCAGAAGTATTTGCAGTACGTAACGAATGAAGCAAGTTTATAGTACTCAAAAATCGGTTCCAGTAGACTTGGGTTACTTAGGTCTCCATAGTACTCTGCTATGGCCGGTCAAAATCCTGGATGACAAAGAAGAGTTATGCGTGGGGCTAGAGACATAACCTTTAAAAACCTCATGGCTACAGAAAACATAGTGTTTCTTACTTTTGAAATATGTACACACACAAAAATGTCGAAAACGTAATTATACACCCCCTCGCCATTGTTAATTTGGTTTTACTGCTGTGATGATTGTATTTGTATATAGTATTGTAAATAGCACTGCATAGAATCTTGGTTGTAAGAAATTCTAGGTTTATTTATTGTAATTTCATTGGTCTATTTCTTTAAGTAGAGTTACGACCCTTAAGACTTTATTAATTATTGTTGTCAGAGGCTCGAGTTTTGAGACTAATAGTAAAAGTACTGTAGAAGGCAGTCTTATTAGTTTGTTGTATATTTATAATAGTTCGACATTTGATGGCGTTGTTTAATGTTACAGTTTATTCTGATGATATATAATTAATTCTATTGTTAATTAATCCCTGGTGTTTCATTGAATTGTTGAAAAACATACCTTTACGTGTCTATGTCTAGGTCATACCAGGAGCTCACAAACAATTGCCTTTTATCTCTTTTAGAGATACCATTTTCTCCTATGGACCGAAATTTCACCTCCTTTTCATGTATCATAGACATGTTTGACATTTGAGCTTAGTTCAATACATTATGATTCATCTTTTCTTAAAGAAAGCTTACCGGGGTAAAGAGATATGAATAAATGATAATATATGATTCTTATTATTTCTTAGTTTCGATGTTCAAGTTTAATCATTAATCTGCTTTCAACCATGACTTCATCATTTTATAAATGTCTAGCTCCTCAACATTTAACAATGATTAACTTCTATTAACTATCTAACGTTCCTACATAAAGCAATAACTCTTAAAACATTTCAACCTTCAACGTAAGCCCTATTGACGCGTCATATCAACGATCAAGTGTTAGAAAAAGTTAGATCAATTTAGACTTCCATTTAAATGTTTTATGCATATTTTAAAAACCATAATAAAGGTACATTAATTCATATTTTCCATGATCTCAATGCTAAATGTTGTCTATTCTGTTGTACTATGAAAAGATTCCGAGCTCTCCTGCGTTCTCTAGTTTTGAAGCAAGAGATTTACTAATATTTACAGCCTAGCCTTCTTATTAAAAAGTTGACAGTATAAAGAGGGATGGCGGGGGGGGGGGGGGGGTTGTTGAGGAGATAGATGTAATACACCAAACAGGTGAGGGGGGGGGGGGGGGCGAAGGAGGAAGTGGACTGGTCATTGATAATAGTGTCGTGTCCATCTAGAGATCGATTAGTGATCTGATCATTGCGGAGAGAGTGTGTGGGAAGCTGGGGATGGAGAGAGATGGAGAGAGAGAGAGAGAGACTAAGAGAAAAAAGGAGATTTGATATGTGTGTGTGTGAGAGAGAGAGAGAGAGAGAGAGAGAAGAGAAAGGGGGCGACTATTACGAGATACAAAGTTAAATTAACAAGAAATATACAACATCATTTTAAGATTTAAGATTTCAATTATTAAAGAAAAAACATAACTAGATATACTTCAATAAAGTTTATTACAATGAGAGAGACAGAGGCAGGGAGACAGAGACAGAGACAGAGAAAGATAGGAAAGGAAGTATAAGAACAAGGGAGATGGGGGGGGGGGGGAGAAAAAGTTGATAACCATTATTTATCTTTAAACAAAACTTTCATTCAAGAAAACTTAATTTAGACTCTCTCTCTCTCCCTCTCTCTCTCCCTCTCATTTTTTCTCCCTCCCTCTCCCTCTCTCTCTCACTCTCTCTTTCCCTCTCTCCCTCTCCCTCTCCCTCTCTCTCTTTCCATATATATATATAATTCAATGAAACACCTGTGCAACGTGTTTTAGTGCTACATGGCCAACAGAATTGTATTCATATCTTCAAATCACCGGCGTGTATCTATCGCTCGTTCTTTGATTTGAATCCATTTTGAGCTGCTTTCATTATTTATCTAATACATTTTCACATCTATTTTGTTACTTTCATTGATTCCCTCTTATATTAATATAACATTTTTTTAACACAGTATGTACCACAGCCCTTGCAATGTGCTGGATTCAGCTATAAACAGGTGTCGTTTTCTTTATCTTAGTGGGATAGTCAGACATTGTGAGAGAAACAAATACAGAGAGAGAGAGAGAGAGAGAGACTGAGAGGGAAATAGAGAGAGATTATGAGAGAGTCTTGTCTAGAGAATGGTTAGACTTGTCTAGAGAATAGTTAGACTTGTCTAGAGAATAGTTAGACTTGACAAGAGAATGGTTAGACTTGTCAAAAGAATGGTTAGACTTGTCTAGAGAATAGTTAGACTTGTCTAGAGAATGGTTAGACTTGTCAAGAGAATGGTTAGACCTGTCAAGAAAATAGTTAGATTTGTCAAGAGAATGGTTAGACATGTCAAGAAAATGGTTAGACTTGTCAAGATAAGGGTATCTGTCAAGAAAATGGTTAGACTTATCAAGAGAATAGTTAGACTTGTCAAGAGAATGGTTAGACCTGTCAAGAAAATGGTTAGACCTGTCAAGAAAATGGTTAGACCTGTCTAGAGAATGGTATCTGTCAAGAAAATGGTTAGACTTGTCAAGAGAATGGTATCTGTCAAGAAAATGATTAAACTTGTCAAGAGAAGGGTATCTGTCAAGAAAATGGTTAGACTTGTCAAGAAAATGGTATCTGTCAAGAAAATGGTTAGACTTGTCAAGAGAATGGTATCTGTCAAGAAAATGGTTAGACCTGTCAATAGAAGGGTATCTGTCAAGAAAATGATTAAACTTGTCAAGAGAAGGGTATCTGTCAAGAAAATGGTTAGACTTGTCAAGAAAATGGTATCTGTCAAGAAAATGGTTAGACTTGTCAAGAGAATGGTATCTGTCAAGAAAATGGCTAGACCTGTCAATAGAATGGTATCTGTCAAGAAAATGGTTAGACTTGTCAAGAGAAGGGTATCTGTCAAGAAAATGGTTAGACTTGTAAAGAAAATGGTTAGACCTGTCAAGAAAATGGTTAGACTTGTCAAGAGAATGGTATCTGTCAAGAAAATGGTTAGACTTGTCAAGAGAATGGTATCTGTCAAGAAAATGATTAAACTTGTCAAGAGAAGGGTATCTGTCAAGAAAATGGTTAGACTTGTCAAGAAAATGGTATCTGTCAAGAAAATGGTTAGACTTGTCAAGAGAATGGTATCTGTCAAGAAAATGGTTAGACCTGTCAATAGAAGGGTATCTGTCAAGAAAATGATTAAACTTGTCAAGAGAAGGGTATCTGTCAAGAAAATGGTTAGACTTGTCAAGAAAATGGTATCTGTCAAGAAAATGGTTAGACTTGTCAAGAGAATGGTATCTGTCAAGAAAATGGCTAGACCTGTCAATAGAATGGTATCTGTCAAGAAAATGGTTAGACTTGTAAAGAAAATGGTTAGACCTGTCAAGAAAATGGTTAGACTTGTCAAGAGAATGGTATCTGTCAAGAAAATGGTTAGACTTGTCAAGAGAATGGTATCTGTCAAGAAAATGGTTAGACTTGTCAAGAGAAGGGTATCTGTAAACGATATGTACCATGAGGCACGCAGGTACAGCTTCCATGTACTGAACAGCGCCATCAATACTTTGACATATTCACCAAGACTAGACTTTATGAGACAGATCTCCAAGTCTTCAACTGATGTGACAGACCCGGTATCTGGAAATTTAGGCACCGGATATTTAGGCACCCGGAAATTTAGGCACCCGGATATTTATTCACCCGGATAATTAGGCACCCGGAAATTTAGGCACCGGATAATTAGGCACTTTTCGACAAGGCGGAAAATTAGGCACTCTTTAACTAGCGACCTTAATTTTGAAAGTAGTTTTAAAATGTTAAAGTATATGTTCTCCTAAGGCTCTGGGCTGTCGGTGACGTTATAAAAAAATAGCAACTAAAACGATTCTTACTGAATTTTCATGATATAAAAGAGAAGCTGATAAAACGAGGGAAAATATGACAATCGTGAGACTGTGTGGGGAAAATGATTCCGGATTAATAGCTATTATAAAATATAGACCTCACAGGACTCAGGGAAGGGGAAGTAGAGTTGATTCTCCTCTCATTGCTTCACCTCCTTAGCTCTCCCCCCTCTACGCACTACCACTAAAAGGAGAGGATTTGTCGCTGGTAGATGTTGAATTAGGTCGTGAAAATGACGTAATGAGTCTCAAGGCTACACACTGGAGTACAGGGCAGGGTACACCATTGTACAAACTGCTAAAATGGAATTTGAAGAAGATTGTTGATGTTCCAATCTAACCCCCGCCTTCTCTATTACAAACCAAATATATTTACTACAATTTTCGACAAGGTATGATTCCCGCATTTCTTTTGTGTTCAGTACCTATACAAATCTTTTTTTTCTTCAGAATGACAAAAAAAAAAAAGAAAAAAAAGACAAAAAAGGTTTCTCACACACACACACACACACACACACACACACACACACGCACGCACACACACACACACACACGATTTAAAAAAAAACAACTACAAAAGCTCGTTTTCCTAACTTTGAACACTGCCCAATGAAATTTAACTATATTTATTTGGAAGGCCTCTAAAATATAATCCCCAGACTTCCATTTTAATACCTTTGTGTTTCCATACACTTTAGTCCAGTGTGTAGCCTTCAGATTCACTACGTAACTTTTACGACCTACTTTACATCTTCCTGCGAGAAATCTTTTCATTTAAGTGAGAGTTTGCGCCCCCCTCCCATCCCATTTTAAAAGTACGACCCCTCCCTTTCCACAAGCAGAGGGCGATTGCGATTATATTTATCGCCGACACTCCCCGACATAATAAAAATATTTTATAATACTTTTTAATCTAAAGTATTTACATTAGTAACTAAATATTTACACAAATTGCATAATCATCAATTTAAAAAACTCACTAGTCAGTCAACTTTAAGGGTTGGTAATGGAGGGAAGCAATGAGCGGAGAATAATCTCTACCTCCCCTCCCCTGAATCCTGTGATGTCTATATTATATAATGGCTCATGAGTCATTTTTTCCACACATTCTCATGATTGTCATTTTTCCCATTTTGTCAGCTTTTCTTTAGTTAGAATCGTTATAGTTGCTATTTATTATAACGTCCCCGATAGCCCATAGCCTAACGATAAAATATACGTTAACATTTTACAAATTATTTTCAAAATTAAGATCGCTTATTAAAGAGTGCCTAATTTTCCGGTGCCTAATTTTCCGTCTTGTCAAAATGTGCCTAATTATCCGGTGCCTAAATTTCCGGGTGCCTAATTATCCGGGTGCCTAAATTTCCGGGTGCATAAATATCCGTTGCCTAAATATCCGTAAATACGCGGTGCCTAAATATCCGGTGCCTAAATTTCCTAAATTCGGCAGACCCACATGATTGTCAACAGTCTGAATAAACTAGCTTTTCTAAAAATACACAGACTCCTACAACTACTGAAACAGACTTAGTAAGCCTAAAAAAAAAACGGCTAAGAAAGACTCGAAAACATTAGAAAGGCTGAGATAGAGTAGGCATTCATTTAATGAGCTGAAATCAATGGTGACTAGACCAACAGATATGTGAGACTCAAGTCAATATATTGGAGTAGACAGAGGAGAGGGGGGCGGGCCACTTGTCAGAGAAAGTGGTCAGGAGGTAGACGGTGTGACATGATACGGGGCAAGAAGAGAGGAAAGAGAGAAAGAGGTCAATGGAAAAGGATAGAAAGTGGGATAGTCAAATAAAAGAGAAAGTAAAAAAGAAATTAAAGATAGAAAGAAAGAAAGTGAAAGAAAACATAAAGAAAGAAAGAAAAAAAGGAATTGTAAAGAAAGAAAGAAAATGTAAAGAAAGAAAGAAAAAAGAAATTGTAAAGAAAGAAAAAAATGTAAGGAAGAAAGAAAGAAAATGTAAAGAAAGAAAGAAAATGTAAAGAAAGAAAGAAAATGTAAAGAAAGAAAGAAAATGTAAAGAAAGAAAGAAAGAAAATGTAAAGAAAGAAAGAAAGAAAATGTAAAGAAAGAAAGAAAATGTTAAGAAAGAAAGAAAAATGTCAAGAAAGAAAGAAAGAAAAAAAATGTCAAGAAAGAAAGGAAGAAATTGTAAAGAAAGAAAGAAAGAAAGAAATTGTAAAGAAAGAAATAAAATGTAAAATACATCATTTGTTTTTTTGTGTTCTTTTTTGTAATGTGCATGGTAGCTTAAAATTTAATGCGATGCTGAGATTGTTTATTATTATCAAACGCTAGATTAAACCTATCACAATAATTCAAGTCTCTATTTATCTTGTTTCAGCAGACGCCGACTCTACCGATGTCTTTGATGACGTTACAGCTCGAGGTTACAACAGATATCACCTTTTTGTGGTCGTGTCTGCGATCTATCCTTGACCTTGTTAATAGCATCACACACACACACACACTCACACTTACACACACACACACTCACATACTTATCCACACATACACACACACAATAAAAAATCACAAGACTAAAATGTTTATTAATCTACAGATGGTAAAAGAAAGACTCAATAGAATTCTTACAACAAGAGAATGGCATTTGAGTTGAAGTTAGCCACTGTCCGTCAGATGTGTTCCGTGAAGTAAGGGAGCTCTTCTACATTTATAAATTAATAGATTTAGATTCATAAGATTATGCGTGAAGATGTCAACCATAAGTAATAAAGATGCTGCTTACATGAACTGCCAACCAGCTAGACAAAACGTAGTATACTACATCATGTCAACCACTTCACTAATCTGCCTTGTATGCGCTCTGGACAGTCGTCTTGAAGGTCCTGAGTTCAAACCTTTCCCAGCGCCATCCCACGTCGTCCAGTGGGAAATTTAATTAAGGATGTAATAATCTTTAAATCTGAACAAAGGGAAATTGAGAGAGAGAGAGAGACAAACAGACAGACAGACGGACTGGCAGATAGACAGATAGAGAGTGATTGGAAAAAAAAAATAAAAAAAAAAGCTTAAAGAAGGGAAAGCTCCGCACCATTACGGTCACAATGTTGCAAGGTTTATCTCCCTTTTCTGCAAAAAACTAATCATATTAACTATTACTAATGGATTAACAAATTGGTCATTTTTGGAAAAATAGATTTACGTATTGTTTTCGAATATTTGTTGAAATTTTCAACTTGATTCGAGAATGGGAAGTGAGAGAACAAAAAGAATAGACCCAGACAGACAGACAGACAGACGTGAGTTGAGATCATCTTTCTAAAAAAAACAAACAACAAAGGAAGAGCCTCTAAATAAGCCTCATTAAAACTTATTTGTAATTAAAAGCCTCAAAACGATTAAAGTCCACCAGTGTCTCTTAGTCTGAATACCAGAGTCATCCTCGGGATGGTGTTTTCTGATGTTGACACCTTTTGTGTCCGTGTGTAGCTTGCGTCTGTCACCTCGCTGGGAATCTCTTTGCTTTTAGTAAATGGCGGATAGAGGCTAAGTCTCAAGTATTCAATAGTACATGATCAATAGAAGATGATTATAACATCTTTATCTGTAGCAGTTTTTTTGTCTCCAAACTCAAGTGTTTCAGTTCAAAGCGGATTTGGGTTCGCTTATACAATCTATCCACTTAGTCATTACAAAAAGTCTCCCCCCCCCCCCCTCCTTTTTCAGCCATTGCATTCAAAACACTACACCACCAAAGAAAAAAACAGATATCAACCTGCCTTCTTTTACTAGTATTAATACATATTGATTACTAGACTCATTATCATTGTTAGCTCCCAAGAGTAATACACGTTGATTGTAATTAAAGTCATAAAGATTTTTGTATATTTACGCTTTTAAATAGCATGTCTTTCATAACACATCTATATTCATCATCACATGCACCTAATCTATTTAGTTAATTTTTTTAATAACATGCGTTTCAGATCACATCTGTTATAGTTCTATTTTATTTCGCCCTATTATTGGGATAAATATACCGGGTCGTTCCTTCTCAACCATCAAGGTCAAAGCCTATGCGGATGATACAACCTTTTTTACTTCTTCAGAGCAAGATATTGAGAATATACTAAAGAAATTTACACTTTTCGGAGAAGCTAGTGGTTCAAAAATAAATATAAATAAATCCCCTGTAATGGGACTAGGGAAATGGAAATTCAAAGAGAATTGCGCTTTCAAAATTGTAGATCAAATCAAGATTTGTGGTATTGTCTATACCTGTAATCCTTTATTCTATTGTAAAGACCAGTGGGAGAATATTTTTGTCAAAGCCTCAAACTTGATAAAACTTTATAAGCACACAGGTTTTACAATATTTGGTAGAGCTGTATTGATAAATAGTTTGGTCATTCCAAAGATTGTCTATTTAGCTAACATTACAGAGCCACCTCCTAAATTCATAAACAAGCTGAACAAGTTAATTAGAGGCTTTATATTTAAAAACACTATTAGGAGCATTAAGCACACTACACTCATTCAAAACAAGGAGGATGGGGGGATAAATTTACAAGATGTCAAAACAAAAATACATTCGCTAAGGCTAAAATTTGTAGGTCAAGTAGTTAGAAACCCAACAAACTTTCCCTTGACAATTTACTATTATGGTTTAAGATTAAGTAGTCTTCTTCCAATACACAATGATACTCCTCACTATTTTGGTACAGTCACTCATCCGTTTTACAGATCTATTTCAAGAATTTTACCTGGTAATGAACATTTAATACACAACAAAACAAAAGAATCATACACAACACTTAAAAAGCTGTTACATGAATGTCTAGTGAATAGGATTAAGTGGGGGAGAGTTCTTGGGGTGACAGAATTCAAACACATATTCATAAACCTACACAGCAAACATATCCCACCAAAAGCTAGAGAGATAAGTTATAGACTTATCATTGGGATGACCCCTATGGTTAGAAGAAGAGCAAATGACCGTGCATGTATATTATGCCATCTTGAAAATGCTGACAATGAGAAACATATGTATTTAGAATGTCCATTATTCCTTCAAGTTAGAAGTACTGTAAGGGACTTATTAGAAGCAAACTGTGGCAGCTATGTAAATGTTAACTTGTCAATTGTATTAAACAAGCTGCCAAAACTGAAAAATAAAATGATACATAACTTTAACTTAATTATTGTTTCCGAATACAGGAACCTTGTTTGGGTTAGCTGGCTCAAAGCTCTACATAATAATAAAGTTTTTCATCCTAATCCCTTAGAATTGACATTTAGAAAAATAATGGAATTTAGGGTGGAGAATTATCTAGTTTGATTTTCATATACTTGTACAATGCTCAGGTAGTTTTCCAGAAATGGGGTGATGGGGGTCAGGGATATTTGATATTGTGTTGATTGTTCTGGGGTAGAGGATACTTGTATCATTGTTCTCTCTCTCTTATGGATTCAATGGCTAGGATGGTTAGGTAGTATGTCTTTGATATTAAATAATGTTTCTGTTAAAAAAAAAAAAAAAAAAAAAAAAAAAAAAAACATGCTTCATAGCACACCCGTATTCATCTTCACTTACACCTAATCTATTTAATTATTTTTTTAATGATATGAGTTTCATAACACACCAGTGAACACGATAGAACCATGGATATCTATTGCATTAAGTTTTTAAATAACTTACTGCATAACACACCCGTAGTCATCATGACATGCACTAATCTATAAAATTAAGTTTAAAGGTAATTTCCAGGATGAAAAACTGCTTCAATATTACAAAAGAGAAGCCTGGTCGTTCTCTTAAATCAATAGATCGATTGTGTGGAGGAAATATCGTTGTTGGTAGATTAAAAATGAGTAACGATTCTTGGGGCAGAAAACAAATACATTCATCTCAGCGTCTGAGCGATGTGTAATTTACACTCGATAGAAATAACAGACCTGAGGTCTATGTGCACGCCTTGTGCACCAAGTAAATATGAGCCACCCTTATGTGCACCTAAGTAAACATGAACCAACTTTAAGCGCACTGGAATTTTATACACTACTAACCAACTTGTAGCACTAATCTGCTGGTAGACAACTAGATCGTGGTAGACGAAGTATATTTTAACTAATAAACTTACAAAACAAAAACTTGAATAACTTCTTTTGTGAACAACACAATTTAACTTTCATTAAAATAAAGACAAAATCAACCTGATATGAAATAAAGAAAACGTATTCGAGTTTAGTAATATTAGTTTTTAACAAAATCTAACTCGTTACAGTAACACAACCTTTCAGTCTTAACAAAAACCAATGACTTCAATTCCACCCATCTTGCATCATTCACAACCAATAGCTAACCTCTTCCCACCATCACCATAGCAACATACATACACACACATTACATAACAATTTGAGCTATACGACTTTGCCAACAAGCCACTTACAAAATACATCTAGACCAGGGGTTCTCAACATGTGGGTCGCGACCCCCTGGAGGGGTCGATTGACGATTTGCCAGGAGTCGCCTATGATCATCGAAAATATGGATTGTTTTTGTCCATTCTTCTAATGCTGTATGTGTGTGTGGTGGTGGGGGGTCGCGACAGAGTGAGGGATTGTAAAAAGGGGTCGCCGAGCTTAAAAGGTTGAGAACCGCTGATCTAGACCCAGAAAGTAACAGCTAGATAATTGATGGAAACGCACCTCGACTGCCCCTCTGACTGCAGCGCCTTTAACACTTTGAAACGCATATAGTTATATTACTCCAACTATAAAATGTTGGCCATAGTGGTGTTTTATATTCATTTAATTTAAAACCAGTTTAGTATAAAAAATATTAGTTTAAAAAAGCTGCTTGCATCAACTTTTGTTATCATTAACTTTTGTTAACATGATTGTAAACTCTATATCTCGACATCTTTACAAATGATTGAGAAGAGCCTTGAATTAAAGTTGGATATGATCACAACGAACTTTCTACTACGATGATTGAAACTAACTGTGTACGACTTTTAATATTATTGTCTCCGACGAAATTGGGATTATAACCATTCAATTAGTACGACAGCGCCCTTGGAAGTCTTTATCGCACTGTTTTTGTCCTATTTGTTGTGTATACCAATGGAAATGTAACCGATATTCCAGGAAAAATAATTGCAGCTGGACTTCACATTTTTCGACCTACAATATAAATAAAAACTTTTGCCTCCAGTGAAGCAAATATTGTGGAACATCCTTAACTTATCTTATCTTATAAATCGTAAGTTTTGGTCACATTATTTTAGTGTCTTTTGCTTTGCGTTTAAGACATCGATGTAACTACAATGAATACAATTTTTTTTTTAAAAGTAATGATTCAATAATCTAGGAATGATTACTTGTGAAACCTCTAGGTCCATATGTCTAACCCGAGCATGAAATCGGAAGAACTATAATCGTCTTAGTGTGGAAATACAGACGTTGGAAGCTCAATATTTCAAAATCTATATGAGATGTCACTTTCGGCCTTTTCATTGATTTCTTTTTATTGTTTGAGAACAAATTTACAAAAAAATAACAATCAATGTATATCATAATATTTTTCGGATCAATGCACTATGGAGACAAAAAATGTCAAATTTGACATAATTGAACTTTGATATTCTCAAATTGCTAGTAGTCATGCTATTGAATTTTGACAAAAACCTTTTAGAAAGCAAAAGTATAATTTGATTGATAGGTTTCTATTTATATTTTAACAAAGCGATAGTTAGCTAGTGGATAGGAACTCTTATGATTGACATAATTCTCATATTTCATGTGGATCTCATTACATGCGAGACGTGTTTACAGTACATCTGGAGTTATAAGGCGAGGGTTCAAATCAATACATCCTCAATCTCTGACCACCTGTTACACGATGCTCACACAGCCATAAACAGAAAGTAACTAACTTAGATTTACTGACTGGTACTTGCTTAACAGAATAAACAGACCACACCTTGATTTACCATCAGAGATCATAAATACATCACAATGAGTCATCAAGGTGTAAATTGCCATCTGTTGAACCCTTCGGATGTTGAGGTGTGAACAATTTAGACGTCAATAAAATAACAGGTTCCCAGACAGATTGAAGCTCACATTTATTTATAGTCTGGGTATACGTTCCAGTAACGCTACACTGACGTTACATTGTTTCATTTAGATCTCTCCTGATCATTTCATGTCCATGCCAGAACAAAGGCCAATCGTTACAGAAGGCCTAAACACTGAACTGCAAAGTCACACCCTGTGGGCAGTTAGAACAATATCTTTTTGACACGTCGTACTCAAAAACGGCTCCGAGTCCCTAAAATGTACTTTTTTAAAGGTGTCCAGAGATCTCTTACAAAATACAAGACTACAACTGATCAAACTGATGGTATAAGCATGGCTACAACTGATCAAATTGATGGTATGAGCATGGCTACAGTTGATCAAACTGATGGTATAAGCATGGCTACAGCTCATCAAACTGATGGAAGACACAATACAAACGTCATCTACTATCTACCATCACCAGGGAAAACGACTTTTAGTGATCAAACCGTGTCCCGTGTTTTAAAAAAATAGAAAATGACGCTGATAAAAAACACAGTTTCTCAAGTGAAGAAAGACCCTTTCGTTCTGTACGCCCATGGTAACAGCTGTCCTTATAAGTCACGAATTCATTTTCTATACATTATTCATTTCACGTCATATTTTTGTGCTATATCTGAAAAATCAAAAAAATCAATTTAAAGCAAAAACTAAAGACATAGCAACACAAATAATGACATCAAAAACCGTTTGAATTTTGAACATGACCCTAGGTACAGTTCACAGACTTAGCTACAAATGATTGTATCTACAACAGAGAAAAACTAAGTATTGGATAAGTGCATTGCATTGTTGACTTGCCTCTTTACCCGAAACCTTTCTGACCTTATCTAAAATATAGGCTTATGTTTAAAATTTAACAAACTGGACATGAAATAAAGTCTTCCGTTGCCGTGGCAACCATATTGAAATAGAACTGGCTAGAGTTTCATATTTTTTAAAGCGTTATTTAATCGTAGATCGTGAAGCTTCATACTGGAATACAGGAGCACTGTTAATTAGGCAGATCGTTGACCATACCGGCATTGAATGCCTGTAGGCATAGTCATGGGGCGTGTCAGTAGGCATACATTCAAATGTCATTAACCCAACTTTCTGAAACGTCTAATTTTAGAGTACTTTCGACAGAATGCTAGGTGAAACTATGGCCTCCATTTCTAAACGTGAAAAACTCAAATTAGTTGCTATTAATTAATTTAGATCGTTATTGATTGAGGGAAATAAATCTTATAATATTGATATATGTGGTTATACATCTACAGTTCTTCCTCTTGGGTAAGCATTGTTTTGTTTTTTTAGTATTTTTTTTCTTACAATATTAGCAATACTTGTTTTGAAAGTAGTATTTCAATTATCAGTCAAAGGGCTAGTATTTATATGATTTCTAACCATATCTATCAATACTGCAAGATTTAGATTTAAACAAAATGAGGTTTAACAAAAATGGCCAAGACAGGTTTTAGGAGTCTAACTACAGAGATCGGGTCTCAAACTAGGAAATCCTATACCAAACTGGGAGTTGACCACCTAATGAGGTTGTGACCAAGCGGCGAAAAATGTCTGTGGGACTTGTCCTCCTACAGAACGAATTATGCATACCAAGACTTGCGATGACATGGAGGCCTATATAAGGAAAGCGCAAACAGGGACGTCCTCGTATAACTTGGTGCCACACTTTCATGGAGGACCTCAGAGCAGTGGACACCAGATGGTAGGAAGCTTCAGACTTTGCCAGTGACAGATCTTTGTGGAGACAACTTACGGCCCAATGCGCCGAACGGCGCTGGAGTATCTAAGTCTAAGTTAGCAGTGATTCACATGACTACACAAACCCAGTTGCGACCTACACATTTTGCCACACCTGATGCAAAGCCTTTGTTCGCTTGTATATCTTATTTTTAACAAGTCAATAACAGTAAACAAGTAAAATAGAAATGGCTATCAGCATGGCTGCATGGTTAAGCAGTATTACCTTTCAACTACCGGCACGATGGTCCAGGTTTGAACCCTGCTCGCTGCCCGCCCCTTCCTGATGGGCGTTTGGGTTAGAACGTATTAGACTTCATTTTTGACAAACAATAATGGATCCATATAAAATGACATTGACCGGAACATATCTGTGCAATACTTCCATATCAAGACAATGTGCAATATATCTAATATATAAAGCTGAATGTAAGGCGAATGTATGTATGTATGGTCCGCATAGAAATCAAAACCGTTTGACCAAACTTGATAAAACTTGGCATAAATGTTTCTTATATCATTGGGGAGACCGTAGTCCCTCCCCACGACCAGACGGGAGGGGTACAAATGAAAAGAAATACCATAATTTATCTCTAATAGAGAGCGAAACTCTTTTACCGATTGGGCAAACCTAGCCTGCAAGTCGCGGGTCATATTCAGCTAGTATTGTTTAAATCTGGATCGTTTTCCCAAGAAGATGGTGTTGAATCAGCTGAGAACGTACCTCAAACAAATGCCACTGTAAATTGACTCGCCGCTGCCAATATATCACAAATTTCTTGCATAAATGTGTCCACGTAATTAATTATAAAATCTGGTGCAGACCAATTTTTTTAGCTTCAAAGGAAATGATTTGTCTGCCCTTTTTACCACATCTTTGTTAGTGTATGACATTTGCATGATTGCTTCCCCTGTCATACTTATTCTACATGCTGTCAAAAAAGGGAAGTCGTTTCCTTTGAATAAGAAGACGAACTCCTGGGTTTGAAATGTACAACCACACAAAAGAATCACACATCTACAAAAATAAATCCTTTATCATAGAGTGGAATACTTTCAATTGAGACGGACGTACATTGGAATGAAAGGGTCTAATTTGTGTGTGATGTTGGTCAGCATAGGTGCCGCAAATAGCAACTGAATCTCTATTTCTAAATTAGTATTATTATGTTATTTATCTAGACATAGTAAACGGTATAGGATGATTTTTTATAGCCAGATGTATTGCTTGGTTTATGATGGATCTTGTATAGCCAGATATATTGCTTGGTTTATGATGGATCTTGTATAGCCAGATGTATTGCTTGGTGTATGATGGATCTTGTATAGCCAGATGTATTGCTTGGTGTATGATGGATCTTGTATAGACAGTTGTATTGCTTGGTGTATGATGGATCTTGTATAGCCAGATGTATTGCTTGGTGTATGATGGATCTTGTATAGCCAGATGTATTGCTTGGTGTATGATGGATCTTGTATAGCCAGATGTATTGCTTGGTTTATGATGGATCTTGTATAGCCAGATGTATTGCTTGGTGTATGATGGATCTTGTATAGACAGTTGTATTGCTTGGTGTATGATGGATCTTGTATAGCCAGATGTATTGCTTGGTGTATGATGGATCTTGTATAGACAGTTGTATTGCTTGGTTTATGATGGAACTTCTATTGCTAGTTGTATTGATTAATGTATTGATTGATGTTTTATTGAGCCTAATTAAGATTGATGTTTTAATTCGTAATAGATTAAACTGAAAGAGTTAAATATAATTGTACATGTTTTATTAACCTATTGAAATGATTTGTGGGCTGCAGTGGCAAAGCTAGGGATTTGGGGGCCCGGGGAAGTTGACCTCTTAAAGGGCCCCAGCATTTTGACATTCGATATCATGACATGACATAATGACATACTCTTTAATATTTAATGTTAAAACAAAGTTCAAACATTCATTTGGGGAAACTTGACTTTAGTTGGGGAAAGTAAAGGCGGTTGGTCGTTGTGCTGGCCACATGACACCCTGCATATTTACAGTTGACCAAAGAAACAAATGACCTCAACAACATCGACCCTAGAGATCTCAAGGTCTGAAAAGTGATTTTTTAAAAAAATTACTAAAATAATAACTTTATTGTCATAAGGCTCGTAATATAATAATAATAATAATAAAATAATATCAATTAATAACGTCTAAGACTACTGTCAATCTATAGTCGTAAGTTATTGATACAATATCATCGAACTAAAAGTACACAAAGATTACCCAGCCAAAGGACTCTGTCTAGCAAGTACAATAAACTAAGGGTCTAATGAAGTCCAGAAGCACCCCCCCCCCCCGAGTTGTCACTGGACTGACCAGGAATACGGACAGTTCTCAGCTGACACAAACTAGATTAGGCCTGGAACTCAAGAGGTAACGTCATTCTGAGAATGTCGTACGTAAATAATTAAGACTTGTGTGTACCGAAGGCTTTAAATCAATCGCTGTATATAACCACGTTAAGTCGTGTACACATCGCTAAGTACACAAATACACATTTCCAGTACCCAAATACACGTGATATATACACAAATAGGCTTGTTAAATAGACACATACACATGATGAATACACAAAAAATACGCATGATGAATACACATGATAAATAAAGCTTGTCTTCGAGTCCGAAGATTAATGAGGAATGCAGTATTTCCCGTGGCTACGCAGCCCCGTGACCTAAATAGTTTGCAACATCCAGGGCAAGCATAACCAACATACACATGATAAATATACAAAATACACATGACAAATACACAAATTACACTTGGTCAGTGCACAAATGCACATGCAAACTAGTAAACCCGCATTGATATCCCTTTACAAACACAAGTATCGCAATTACTTAAATATGTTATAAACAGTTTTATGATATGCAATACTTGTTCCATTCCGGCCTGAAAATTGACAATTTTTAAGAGTGGACCATGCCCCTCCCCCCTCCCATCCTTCCTCTAACATGAAAATGCTAATGGCATTGGCGGTAATGATCCTGGACCTCCATTATGATAAACGATGCTGTGACTTGTTTTTTTTCTTTCTTGCTATGGTTCTAATATCACAGTGTGTACTGCACCAGTACACTAGAAACCCTCGGCCATACACATGATTCATTTCATTGAATAGACTTTGCTATGAAGTTGTGTGTGTTTAGACTTTCCTATGAAGGTGTGTGTGTTTAGACTTTGCTATGAAGGTGTGTGTGTTTAGACTTTGCTATGAAGGTGTGTGTGTTTTTCTTCTTTCGCGTTCTCTTCCATACCTCCCCACCCCCTCAATTTCCCGCCTCTCACACCCCTGTTTCCCGGACCAGTAAAATGTATCAATCAGTCTTATGATTGCTGTGAAAAGCTGGCTTTAATAATCGATGAATTCTTTTATGTTTCAAGATTCGTGACCCCCGTGGTTGTTATAGATTTCTAGGTTCTGTATTGCAAGCAAAGCGTGAAGGAGCTCGGGGTGAGCAGCTTTTTGGTCTCTCGCTATTTCGTTTCACTTTTATGAGTCATAACAAATAGCATGCATACGAGTTACTTGACATACAAACCAGGGACACTGCATACATACAAACTACACACCAACTCAATGACATATACCAGCTACATAAGATTCATACCAGCTGCATAACATCCATACCAGCTAAATAACATACATACCACCAACATAACAACCAATTTTTAACAAACCTTCTATTTAGCACACATTTCAGCCATATAGAATTCATACCAGCAGTAAACACAATACCAGCTATATAACAAAATACCAGCTACATAACATACAGCAACATAACATATATACCACCTACTTAGTACACTGCTATCTTTGATACAGCTTAAAAAAGTCTAACAACAGCTACATAACACACTGCTATCTTTGCTACAATTGTAACAGTTCACATATAAGCTATGTAACACACTGTTACTTCTTTAAATACAATTTTTATACAGTGTAAGTTTCCAGAGACAGTTTACTATATTGGTTATATTTTTACTGCAGGCTAATTTAAGCGACATATTACACTGCTACCGTCATGCTATTCGTGTATTTTAACATAAGGTCATAAGACTTCAAAATCCATCTATCTCAGCCTATCAAAGTAATATGTAATGAAAGTATAAAAGTTCATAATTCAGATCTTTTGGCCCATGAGGCAGATGATGTTTAAGCTAATGTGTTCACTAATTATACCATCTCTAACAGACGATATAATTTACTAATATACAACGTCTACAGCACTGATCTTATATGTCAATATTATGTTTTATGTGATAAAGCCTGCCTGGAGAAAACTAGGCTTATGAGGACTACAAATAAATTTCGCAGTTATTAGAATCCAGATAGTTCTAGTATTCTTGGGTCGCTAAGTATTAGGTGAAAATTTGGGTCATTAGCTTACTTTGCTTCATTTGAACATTATCACCGTATCATTATTTTTTTTACATTGATTTATATTGTGGCTTTATTAGCTCTTTATAACATAAATATTGTATTAGCTATTTTATTATAAGACTCGTGATTAAGATATCTCTCAATTATCAAAAGTGAATATTTTGTACTTTTATGTTCATTATACCCAACCAAATTCTGGCATATGCTTGGATGTGTCACTACAAGTAGGTCTAGAATAGCTTTTCAATATTTACATATAAAAACAAGCGTTACAACTTACAGACGTAACAATTATACTGTAGACTTTGTATTTCAACCTTAATATGTTTTTTTTTTTTGGGTTTTCAGTTCCTTGCTATTAGCCTAGTATTAGCTTAAAATTTTTTCATATTCTAAAGGTGGAACGTCGTCAAAAGGTGGAAGTTGGTCAAAAGGTGGAAGTTGGTCAAAAGGTGGAAGTTGGTCAAGAGATGGAACGTCGTCAAAAGGTGGAACGTCGTCAAAAGTGGAAGTTGGTCAAAAGGTGGAAGTTGGTCAAAAGGTGGAAGTTGGTCAAAAGGTGGAAGTTGGTCAAGAGGTGGAATGTCGTCAAAAGGTGGAACGTCGTCAAAAGGTGGAAATTGGTCAAAAGGTGGAAGTTGGTCAAAAGGTGGAAGGTGGTCAAGAGGTGGAACGTCGTCAAAAGGTGGAACGTCGTCAAAAGTGGAAGTTGGTCAAAAGGTGGAAGTTGGTCAAAAGGTGGAAGTTGGTCAAAAGGTGGAAGCTGGTCAAGAGGTGGAACGTCGTCAAAAGGTGGAACGTCGACAAAAGGTGGAAGTTGGTCAAAAGGTGGAAGTTGGTCAAAAGGTGAAAGCTGGTCAAAAGGTGGAAGGTGGTCAAGAGGTGGAAGGTGGTCATAACTTGGAAGGTGGTCATAACTTGGAAGGTTGTCATACGTTGGAAGGTTGTCATACGTTGGAAGGTGGTCATACGTTGGAAGGTGGTCATACGTTGGAAGGTGGTCAAGAGGTGGAAGGTGGTCATAAGTTGCAAGGTGTTCATACGTTAGAAGGTGGTCATACGTTGGAAGCTGGTCATAAGTTGGAAGGTTGTCATAAGTTGGAAGGTGGTCATATGTTGGAAGGTTGTCATACGTTGGAAGGTTGTCATACGTTGGAAGGTGGTCATACTTTGGAAGGTGGTCATAAGTTGGAAGGTGGTCATATGTTGGAAGGTGGTCATACGTTGGAAGGTGGTCATAAGTTGGAAGGTGGTCATACGTTGGAAGATGGTCATACGTTGGAAGGTGGTCATACGTTGGAAGGTGGTCATACGTTGGAAGGTGGTCATACGTTGGAAGGTGGTCATACGTTGGAAGGTGGTCATAAGTTGGAAGGTGGTCATAAGTTGGAAGTTGGTCATACGTTGGAAGGTTGTCATACGTTGGAAGGCTGTCATACGTTGGAAGGCTGTCATACGTTGGAAGGCTGTCATACGTTGGAAGGTTGTCATACGTTGGAAGGTTGTCATACGTTGGAAGGTTGTCATAGTTGGAAGGTGGTCATATGTTGGAAGGTTGTCATACGTTGGAAGGTGGTCATACATTGGAAGGTTGTCATACGTTGGAAGGTTGTCATAAGTTGGAAGGTGGTCATAAGTGTAAAGGTGGTCATACGTTGGAAGGTGGTCATACGTTGGAAGGTGGTCATAAGTTGGAAGATGGTCATAAGTTGGAAGGTGGTCATACGTAGGAAGGTGGTCATACGTTGGAAGGTGGTCATTAGTTGGAAGTTGGTCATACATTGGAAGGTGGTCATACTTTGGAAGGTTGTCATAAGTTGGAAGGTGGTCATAAGTTGGAAGGTGGTCATACATTGGAAGGTGGTCATACGTTGGAAGGTTGTCAAAAGTTGGAAGGTGGTCATAAGTTGGAAGGTGGTCATACGTTGGAAGGTGGTCATACATTGGAAGGTTGTCATAAGTTGGAAGGTTGTCATACGTTGGAAGGTAATCATAAGTTGGAAGGTTGTCATAAGTTGAAAGGTGGTCATACGTTGGAAGGTTGTCATACGTTGGAAGGTTGTCATACGTTGGAAGGTGGTCATACGTTGGAAGATTGTCATAAGTTAGAAGGTGGTCATAAGTTGGAAGGTGGTCATAAGTTGGAAGGTGGTCATACGTTGGAATGTGGTCATACGTTGGAAGGTGGTCATACGTTGGAAGGTGGTCATACGTTGGAAGGTGGTCATACGTTGGAAGGTTGTCATACGTTGGAAGGTTGTCAACAATACAGTTAACACCTAGGTGAGCAATTAAATCATTTATTTTAAGCTTCAATCTTTTTTTGTCACTAAATTGTTCAACGGCAAATAAAATATGAATTTTCAGTTCATAATATTATTTGAATATAAAGCAAGAATTAATTTTATTCAAAATATATTACATGTTTTCATTTCGAAATGATTCGATATCACTTCAATATCACATTGAATATTTTGTTTCTTTAAAAATAATTTATGAACCTATTTTATTCAACCCAAGAAATGGTGTGATGCTGTCTTCTGAACAAGTCCTGCCAATGACACATCTCCGAGGATCGAAAAAAAACAAAACAATTGATTGGTTTAGGCCATTGTGTCGTGAATAAATAATTAATTGTAGGCTCATTGAAAGATTCAGTGGCAGTGTGTGTGTGTGTGTGTGTGGATGTGTGTTGATAGGAGAGGCTGAATGTGTTGGTGTGACAAGCCAGAGTGTTGATGATAACAGGGATGGAGTGAAGGTAACGGAGAATCCTCATGCATAGCTCAGTGAATAACAAAGTGAATCCAAAGGTCAGCTGAGAATGTCACAGGGTCGAAGCGTAATTCTACATCTATACACTTAATGGTTCCAGTATATCTGGTGTTAGATGTCAAGCTAGAGAATAACAGAGAGACCTACTCTAAATTTAAAAAAAAATGTAAAAACGTCCACATATTATTAGCGGTAAATGAAAGTAAATTCTAATTTCTAATTCTGATAATTTTAGTTTTTAGCATTTAGAAAACGAATATTGTGAGTAGAGTATCAGTAGAGTGTACAAGTTTGATGTGAACTACGTTTTAGTTTTATGACAACTCTTGTTTAGATTTACATCAACTTAATTTTGCTATAATGGTAACTCTACTTTAGTTTCACGGTAACTCTACTTTAGTTTCACGGTAACTCTACTTTAGTTTCACGGTAACTCTACTTTGGTTTCAAGATAACTCTACTTTAGTCTCATAGTAAGTCTACTTTAGTTTCACGGTAACTCTACTTTAGTTTCACGGTAACTCTACTTTAGTTTCAAGGTAACTATACTTTAGTTTCACATTAACTCTACTTTAGTTTTGAGGTAACTCTGCTTTGGTTTCATGGTAACTCTACTTTAGTTTCATGGTAACGCTACTTTAGTTTCATGGTGACTCTACTTTAGTTTCATTGTGACTCGACTTTAGTTTCATAGTAACTCTACTTTAGTTTCATGGGAACTGTACTTTAGTCTCAAGGTAACTGTACTTTAGTTTTACGGTAACTCTACTTTAGTTTCACGGTAACTAAAGTATATTTTCGTGGTAACTCTACTTTAGTTTGACGGTAACTCTACTTTAGTTTGACGGTAGTTCTGTTTTAGTTTCACGTTAGCTCTACTTTAGTTTAATGGTAACTGTACTTTAGTTTCATGGTAACTGTACTTTAGTTTTATGGTAACTCTACTTTAGTTTCGCGGTAAGTCTACTTTAGTTGCACGGTAACTCTGCTTTAGTTTCATGGCAACTGTACTTTACTTTCATAGAAACTGTACTTTAGTTTCATGTTAACTCTAATTTAGTTCCAAGGTAACTTTACTTTAGTTTCATGACAACTGTACTTTAGTTTCGTTGTAACTCTACTTTAATTTCATGGTAACTCTACTTTAGTTTCATGGTAACTCTACCTTAATTTCACGTTAACTCTACTTTAGTTTCATGGCAACTCTAATTTAGTTTCACTGTAACTCTATTTCAGTCTCAAGGTAACTCTACTTTAGTTTCATGGTAAGTCTACTTTAGTTTATATATAACTCTACTTTAGTTTCACAGGAAATTCTACTTTAGTTTCGTGGTAACGCGACTTTTGTTTCACGGTAACTCTACTTTAGTTTCACGGTAACTCCAATTTAGTATCACATTAACTTTACTTAATTTCATGGTAATTGTACTTTAGTTTAATGGTAACTCTACTTTTTTTTAGTTTAATGGTAATTGTACTTTTTACATGGTACCTCTACTTTAGTTTCATGATGACTATACTTTAGTTTCATGGTAGCTCTACTTTAGTTTCATGGCAACTGTACTTTAGTTTCATGGCAACTGTACTTCAGTCTCATGGTAACTGTACTTTAGTTTCATGGTAACTTTACCTTAATTTCACGATAACTCTTCTTTGGTTTCATGGTAACTCTACTTTAGTCTTACGGTAACTCTACTTTAGTTTTACGGTAACTCTACTTTAGTTTCACGGTAACTATATTTTGGTTTCAAGATAACTCTACTTTAGTTTCATGGTAACGCTACTTTAGTTTTATGGTGACTCTACTTTAGTTTCACGGTAACTCCAATTTAGTTTCACGTTAACTCTACTTTAGTTTTATGGTAACTCTACTTTGGTTTCATGGAAATTGTATCTTAGTCTCATGGTAACTTTACTTTAGTTTCATTGCAACTCTACTCTAGTTTCATGGTAACTCTACTTTAGCTTTATGATAACTCTACTTTAGTTTCATGGTAACTTTATTTTCGTTTATGTAAAGTTGTTGTTACTTTCCCCACTCACTGCATTTTAGTTTCATGTCAACTCTATTTTCATTTTATGCAATGTCTATTTTAGTTTTATATGTCCACCCAAGTTTTGTTCCATTTCCACTTTACTTTTAGTTTCATGGGAACTTTCATTGAGCATCATCAATAGTACGACATCATCAATAGTACATCATCAATAGTACGACATCATCAATAGTACGACATCAATAGTACGACATCATCAATAGTACGACATCATCAATAGTACGACATCATCAATAGTACGACATCATCAATAGTACGACATCATCAATAGTACGACATCATCAATAGTACGACATCATCAATAGTACGACATCATCAATAGTACGACATCAGCTTATTGTGTGTGTGTCCTTTAGCCTCATGCCAATAGTCTTGTAACTTTTGTTAATTCCGGATCCAGATCGGTCTCACAAGCCACATGAGAATGCGCAAAAACTAAAGCGCAAAGTTGTCGGCTCCCTTGATGACAAAAGTGATCCTCACCGTATCATGATGGACGACCTCTATAACCACAATATATTATATCCATACATCAAAATGCTATGTTCTCATTTCGCACATAGAATTGTATACTCTTCATTTAGCTCATTGATTTAGTATATTGAGTTGCTTCCGAAGAATTTCGAAAATCCCATGGCAAGAAAGAGAGTGTGCAATACAGAGATCCTTGCGCGAACGGGTCTTCCCAGCTTCTTTACAGTCCTCAAACAACGCCGCCTGCGCTGGTTCGGACATGTTCGCTGGATAGAGGACAATCGCACCCCAAAAGTCATTCTCTACGAGCAATTCGCGTCTGGCTCAAGAAAAACTGGTCACCCCCAACTACGTTACGTGAATGTAATAAAACGGGACTTCAAAAACAGCAAACATTGATACTGACCACTGGGAAGACAAAGCCAAGAGACTGCACTAGTTGGAGAGACACGGTGACCAAGAAAACTATGGAAAGTGAAAAAACACGGATCTCAGGTCTTAAAGCAAAGCGTGCCATATGAAAAAATGGCCGGCTCCTCTACCACCAAAACGGATATATGTGGACGGGAATGTCTCACCAAACTAGGGCTCCACAGCCATATGAAAAAGGTGTTCGAGATGAACCATAGACGTTCTACGACTGAAGGAGGTGGCCCTTTGATTCTTCGTTCTCGTCTCTCTTCTCCCTTCGTCTTCTTTGACTCGAGGCCTGATTGATGTTGATGAAAATCAGTTCTATAGTCCCCACGTACGTTCAAGGTGGCATTGTGTAATCGTGTCAATAACTTGTATACTTTTGTTATTGCATGATTGTCTTCTTAAATTCTAAAGCATTCATAAACCAAAGAGACAAGTTCAAAGTGACACTTCTGACTTGACTTAAACCCCCGCCCCCCCCGTTTCCTCTCCCACCCAATTCTCTCAGAAACTCCTGTTCTAGCTGAGCCCTTTGAAAATTCAATCTTTATAAGAATGCTATAAATAGAACTGAACGTCTCTTCATTAGTCTCAAGATGAGTCACCAAAAAAAAAAGTTGTCAAAAACTTGCTTGGTTAGAATTTGAGTTTTCTAGACAAAATTTCTAAATTTAACTTCCACATTTTTTTTGTTACTGCACAAACACTTTGTGAAGACTTTTCCCCCTCTAATTTAGACACTCACACGCAGACGAGGAAATAGTATTGGAAGAAAAAAATTGGTTGATTATTGATTCCCAGTACTAGACAACGTCAGAGGGACTGCAGACCCCGAAATGTCTCGCGCTAATCTGACGACAGTCTTTTACAGCAACTAATCTTCTGATACTTGCAAGAACGTGTCCCCTACATTGGTCACAGACAAAGTGCCGGAGAGTACTCGTCAGACGCCTGCAGACCTCAAAAAACCTTCAACTACACTTCAACGTTCTGATAACTAATGCTGATGATCCAGTGCCATATTGAGAATTGAAAAGGCCCTAAGCTGAGATATGAGATCCTTTGGGGGCCCCTAAGTCCATATATTATTTGTGAGTGCTATTTCCTTTGGGCCCTGTTGCGTATTAGTTAATCAGGTCTCATGATGATCACAATGAATTCAATAAGTGACGACAAGTTGATTCCCATCTGTAGATATTTCTTTCATGTGTATGTTTTTTTGTTTTTTTGCAGACACATTTCTCGGACTCAAAGATTGCATTGCCCTTTCGTTTTATCTTACGCTAGAATTATACAATTACTGTCCCGTTCAAGAGTGACCTAACCTTAAACTTTGCAATTAAAAAAAAAGGTGTTAATGAAATCATATTTATTAACCCTCTCAAAAAAGAGCTTCATCTCAAGGGTAATCTGGTAGACGTGAAGATACGGTGTGCAAAAGGAGAACTAAGTACGAGATAGGGTTGGTTCATTTGGGTAGTTTAATTTCACTCTAGTAGTTTGTACTTTGGCTTGGCAACAATACACGATGTGATTTCAATATTTTAATTGAAACATATTCTTGTTTACAATTGTAATTAAAAGTATTCAGGAATTCTATTTGAGGATGTTTCTGTGCTTTCTTCATTTCGAAGTTTGGAAAGGATTCGTTAAAATCTATCATCGCCACTGTAAATATACTATAAAGTCTAACACATCTTGTCATTTCTTCCAAAATATGACAAATACAATGACATTTAGATGTCAACTAATTCTCAATTATCCCAGTCCCACGTGTTTAGTATGTCCTTCAAAATTGTAATCCTGTTTAATCATATTGTTATGTCAGAAGGGGAAATCACCAATTAACTCTGTGCCATGTTCTGTTTATTGAATGAAGTTATTTGCCCCTGATATCCAAACGCTATCTCCCTAGAGTCAAGTTTTAAAAAAAATGATTCTAGTTAGTCCTTAAAGTTATCCAAACATTTTCTTTTTTCAGGATTTCAGATTAGCCAGAGGCAGAGTGGGGGAACTGCCTGGACATCCAGTAACGCATGAACAGATTTCTCAGGCACCTTAAGCTACAGACCTTAATTCGTCTACTCCTCGACTACTCTGTGCTGCTACTTCACATACACACGCACTAACTAATCGATAATCTTTCCAGTAAATTCTACCATCGCTCACAGCAACTCTGCCTTTCAAAAATCTATTTCTTTCTTTCATCTCGTTATCCTGCCTGTCTCTCTTTCTTTCTCTTTTTCTTTCTCTCTCTCTTTCTCTCTTTTTCTTCTTCGTCTACTCACCATTCCATTCGTCTTGTACCCTGTTGCTGAGATTTGGGTTTTCCCTGTGTTTTCAAGATTTACTTAAAAATAACACATTTCTAACTGATCTAGTTTTCATGTATGTCACGTCGTCAGAATTTTTTTTTGTTCCCTGAACATTTCTGCTTGATCTATGATTGTTTGATCCAATTAATTAGTTCAATGTGCTCTTGTTTTATTTAGACTCAACATGGAAACAACTTCTTTTGTTTAAAAAAAAAAGCAGAATATATATATATAGTTCGTCCATCGTGGTTCGATGATGACCACTTTTGTCATCCAGGGGGCTGAGGGCTTTGTGAAAGAATATATATCTTATCTCACTCACTACAGACGTTCCTTCTTGATAGAATATATATCTTATCTCACTCACTACAGACGTTCCTTCTTGATAGAATATATATCTTATCTCACTCACTACAGACTTTCCTTCTTGATAGAATATATATCTTATCTCACTCACTACAGACGTTCCTTCTTGATAGAATATATATCTTATCTCACTCACTACAGACGTTCCTTCTTGATAGAATATATATCTTATCTCACTCACTACAGACGTTCCTTCTTGATAGAATATATATCTTATCTCACTCACTACAGACGTTCCTTCTTGATAGAATATATATCTTATCTCACTCACTACAGACGTTCCTTCTTGATAGAATATATATCTTATCTCACTCGCTACAGACGTTCCTTCTTGATAGAATATATGTCTTACCTCACTCGCTACAGATGTTCCTTCTTGATAGAATATATATCTTATCTCACTCACTACAGACGTTCCTTCTTGATAGAATATATATCTTATCTCACTCACTACAGACGTTCCTTCTTGATAGAATATATATCTTATCTCACTCGCTACAGACGTTCCTTCTTGATAGAATATATATCTTATCTCACTCGCTACAGACGTTCCTTCTTGATAGAATATATATCTTATCTCACTAACTACAGACGACCAACTAGCATCTATGTGTCAATCTAAACGTGCATGTTAATTAGATAGTTTAAAGTCAATATATCGAAACGTCATATTAACAATTCCTGCTTTCCGTTAGGACTAGACTAACATAATCTATAATCTATAATCTCTCCATTGTGTCCGTCAATACTTCAGTTCAAGAAATAGGTTGTCTTGTCAGTACCGGAATTCTGATTCAATTAGAAAAACTTACAGTGCTTAAAATCTATAAGTTTTTTTTTTATTATGAAGCATTCTTCTGAACACTTGTTGAATTGAAATTAAATGTAACTTAATATGAAGTCTACCTAAAGCAAACTAAATGTACTAAACTATGTACTATATAAAAACCAGAAACTATACAGCTCCTCAGTAATAGATTAATTGGCCTACTTTGCTTCATTCAAGAACCTGTGTCTATATTGATCTTCCTCCGTGCCATATTGAGCTTCGATCTCGGCGCAATCAGCAGTGCCTGTAGGCGCGCTGACCCTAATCATGGACCAATACGTGCATGTAATAGAAATGATGCTGACCAGTGGACAGTACGTCACTGGACCACATGGGACATTAGGACACCTTTCACCAAAATGTGTCCTCTCTGGTTTTCTTCTAACACAAACGAAAGCAACAAAGAAATAATGATAGTGTATCAGTAAGCAGTGAGCACTAGTTCTTCTGTATAGCGTACAAGTAGACTTTGAGACTTGGGACTTATAGGAAAACAAAATACTTTTAAAATTTAAATGTAATTTAAAGACTGCATCACAAACCTAGAGATTAGAAGACAGAGTCACTGCAGCGATTGGACCCCGTGATGACCTGCTAACTATCGTTAAAAAAAAAAACGCAAGCTAAAAATCTATGGGCATATTACAAGGTCTTCGGGGGTCGAAAAGACCTCCCTTCAGGAAAAAGAAGAAGAGGCAGACAGAAAAAGCGATGGGAAGACAACATGAAAGAATGTACAGGTTCTAACTAAGGCAAAAGACAGAGAGTAATGGAGAAAGACGGTCGACAAATCTTGCATGGTGCCCCTAACAGACTAAGGGATAGGCAAAGCTAGAAAGGCATTCTACAATTTTATGACGAATCCATTCACGACATTCAGCAAGTCACAAAGATTTATGAACCTTTCTTATTCATTTAAAAAAAGAATTCGTACAAGTTGCTCCTTCTTCCCAGTACATTCAAATATGGGAAGGGTTATTATTAATTTTAATAAATTAATGCTGTTATAATGTACATTCTTGAACACACATGTATGGGCAGAATTTACTCAAAGACTTTAACCTCCAATCGCCTGATTGATTTTCTAGTTGAGACAATGCAGTTCTTGTCTCTGTAATAGAGAGCTGAGGAAGCACTTTTTTGTTTTGTGTTTATACAGTTCGATTGCTCTTGATTTGTTGTCTCAAGCGCTCCGCGTCCCTGATTTATGTACTCTTCATAATTAGTACTTTCTCGAGCTGATTAGCTCGAGCCACGAGGAGCCATGATAGTGGGCGGTCTTATCACTTCTTTGTTTTTAAGACTGATGCACTTTCTAGCTTGGCAGCGGGACTAGACTTGGCTATCATGACAATTCAAAGGAATTCGAGATTCTATAATTAAGTTTATCAGTTTGGGCTCAGGGGTTCTCAACTTAGAATGTTAGTACATATTGGAAAGTTGAAAGTATACTTAAGGGTGTAATTGAAAGTTGTAAGAAAATTCCTATTAATCATATATATATATATATATTTATATATATATATATATATATATATATATATATGTATGTATATTTCTTTTTGCTAATAATTTGCTCTTTGTTAGTTAAGAGAGGTTGAACTACACGATTGCGACAAAACGATGTTTATTTTAATTTCAGAAGTATATTTAAACTGAAGCATTAATTGTAAGTTTTATGCTAGAAATTTGACATACGTTTATATGTGAGGTCAAACTATCCAAGCCCAGACCTGTAGTAACAGCTATTAACTCCATTTTTCTGAACTTTTAAAAAAGAATTTATTGTTGTCTGTGTGTTTGTATGCCGTAGATTGAGGTTTAGCGAAAAAAATATGTATAAATTTTAGTGAATCTAATAACTTTGGGTATTTCGTCATCGAGGTGTTAAATATTTTAGTGACATATATTCTAGTGACATATATTTTAGTGACATATATTTTAGTGACATATATTTTAGTGACATATATTTTAGTGACATGTATTTTAGTGACATATATTTTAGTGACATATATTTTAGTGACTCTTTGCATTTATTCAAAAAATAGTTTTGATACGAAAACAAACAAAAATCACAAAATAATTTTGTCGATAGGTAATAGTAGATAAAAGTTCCCCTATCGATAATGGGCCAGATAATTTAAAGGTCATCTATTTCTGTGGCCTACGGCTAATAAGGGTGTCATGTGGCCAGCACAACGACCAACCGCCTTTACTTTTCCTCAATCAATATTAGGTACCCACTAGAGCTGGATAGACACAGGTGCGCTCTAAAAAACCCTCTCTGCCGGGATTAAGATCCGACACCCCTCGGTTAGGAAGCCAAAAGCTCTACCACTTGGCCACCATGCCCCAATTTTAGCGATAAAAAAAAACGAGTTCTTTCTAAAGTCTTTATATAAAAAACGTGAAAGTCTGCTGTGACTAATTTTGACAGCAACTAAAATTGACATTTTCAAATGTTTAGACTTTTGGCGAGGATTTATTGTTTTAGAAATTATTGTTTGATTTCCTTTTTCCATTTTATCTCCAGACTTTTGCTGAAGACATTGTTGTCAACCTGCAGACAATTATTCTCTTTTGTCTCCTTTGTCTCTTTTGATAACATTGTGATTAGATGTTTTTGGGACATTATTCTAGAAATAAAAAATATTTTGTTCAAAACTCTCATGTATTCCTCCTCCTTCCACGTCTGTCATGCAAATTGTGATTGGTTTGCACGCGCATTAATACATAGACTTCCTCGTATAGCCAGGCACGCACTCGTGATCAGACCTTATCACCACTCACATGCGACACAATAAAAACACTGGCGCACAAGTTTATGCAAATGTCGATAATCTCACCCAAACCCAAGCCAAGCAAGAAGTAGAGAGAGATATTTTTAAATACAGACTTCATTTTTACCAAATTTTTTTTTTTACACTTTAAATCGCAAGACATCGGGTTTATCACGTCAGGATGTTTCTTTTTAATCAACTAAACACACAAATCGATGACGTCATATGAGCTTCCAAGACAAAAATATACTTTATTTTGCAGCGTCAAGATTTTTAGAAAATGCTAGTCAATAAGCAGTCCAGGAACTTGGCACTTATCATCACAGGAACGTGGTACTTATCATCACAGGAACCCGAGTGGTGGTTAAGCTGGTAGCAGCGAAATTTGGCACGAATGAGCTATAAGCTTCGTCTCTGAGGTGACTGAATGAAAGTCGCGGATAAGTACAGAAAAAAAAGTGCGTCTTGTGATGTTAAAAAAAAAGTTGTGAAGAGTCCCTTAAGGAAAGGAAGTAATGTGGGTAAAAGAGATCAAACTCAAAAGCAGCACATTGAGAGAAACTTGATCGAATTGGAAATAGAAGGTTTGTAGACTAATACTAGAAATGTCAGCGGGAAAGAGTGTCGGCGAATCATTAATATATTGATTCTAGGTTACATATCACGTATGTGATATTAGACACGGGTTAAATTTGATATAGATGTTATGAAATCTAGGTTAGTGATAAAGATGCTATGAAATATAGGTTAGGGTTAGGATGCTAAAATAACTGCTTTAGAGTCGAACCAATCGTTTTGTTTTGTAATTTTTCTTCCAAAGATTTCCAGGGAAGTCTTTTTCAGTTGCTGTATTTTCAAAGATATTTTTATACTCGTTCAAAAGATTCCGCAAACTGTATCTGGAGATCAGGGTGACACATCTTGTTTACATCCGATTGGGGTCTTCCAATCTGCTTGGTATGGTAGATTTTTTTGGGGAGAAGATTGATCTTACAACATACCAAGGAGTGATCTGTGTCGCAGTCTGCACTGTGGTAGGACCTGGTAAGCTTGACAAATTTTAAGCACTTTTGTCTTACCATGATTAGGTCTAGTTTGTCTAGTGTTTGGAGCGAGGGTGCCGCCAAGATACTCTCTGCTGCGGTTTAGTCTTGAAAAAGGTATTAGTGACGCAGAGGGAGTGTAGTGAGCAAACCTCGAGGAGCCTTTGTCCATTTTCATTTACTTTTCCGATACCAAAACGCCCAATACAGCTGTCCCATGCAGAGTTGTCAGATCCAACGCGTGCATTGAGGTCGCCGAGGATGATAGCCTGTTCCGTAGTTGGGATCTCGCTAAGAGCAGACGAAAGGTTGTCATAAAACATATCTTTGGCCTCTGGTGTGGAACTCAGAGTAGGAGCGTAGACACATATCAAAGTCAAATGTCCAATAGATGTGTTAAGGCGTAGTGATAGGAGACTTTCTAAACCGTTGCACTTCAGCTCTACTGTGTTCAGCAGTGTGTTCTTAACTGCAAAACCAACGCCATGTTCCCTTACTTCACTTTCGGCTTTGCCTTGCCAGAAGAAGGAGTAGTCTTTTTCTTTGATTGATCCAGAGTCAGCTAAACGGGTTTCCTGAAGTGCGGCAATGTCTACTTTGAGCCTGGACAGTTCATCGTTTATTATTGCAGATTTTCTGACATCTTCTATGTCTGGTAGGTTTTCATTAAGTCCAGTTTGTAGAGTACGCACATTCCACGTGCCCAGTATAAGAGTGGAGCTCCTCTTTTTTTCTTCATGTCGACTGGTACATTGGCTTTGTGCCTGCTTTTCAGATTTTGTCCTATCCTTGTGTACCCAAACGAGGAAGACAGGCATGACGGGACAGCACCTTATTGGCAGGGGGCTGCCCAGCTTGAGGCGGGCGGTAGCTGTTCATTGGAATCCTAGGATCCCTCCCACCAACGAAAGTGGCCCCTGGCGCCCTGCTCTACGTCAATTGAGCATTTGAGCTTATAACCGGTGACTGCTACTTCCCGTGTTTGGCCGACGCCAAAGGCGAAGCTGGAGTGTCCTCTCCAGTTTTTTTGGGGTTAGGGCTTTGAATAAGTGAAATGAAAGCCTGGGCATTGTTTATGGTCGGAACGATGTCGCCCACACAGCAGTTCCCCCCTCTGCGCGCAGCTGATGTGACCAAAGGAACGGAGTATCCAATACAGTTTGGGATCAGTAGCGCCGCAGGATCTGGCAGGCTGTAGAACGGTGTGCCACAGTCTGCCTAAGGGTCACCAGCTCCTGATTTTTCCTCAAGGTTCCGCAAGGTTGTTAACGCCGGAAGTGGTAATGGTTTTAAGCCCATCATTACCTACAAAGTGCTTCCAATGGCATGCGTCTCAAATAGCCTCTGACAACCAGTCCAACTCCTGGCCTTCACGCGTGGCTCAGTTACTGAGCCTGGCGGAACCGTTACCACAGACAGGAGAAGAAGCAAAGGCGAGCAACTGGCGCCTAAACCAGTAAGCTTCGGGCAGAAGCGGCTCGTTAGCCTTGGTTGGCTACCCATCTAGGAGAAGGAAAACTCTGAATCCAAACCTTCGCTGCCCTGCGGCTATACTTAAACACGGGAAAGGCTTCGGGAGGTTAGTGATATAGATGTTATGAAATATAGGTTAGTGATATAGATGTTATAAAATTTAGGTTAAGTTAAACAAATGCTAAATTAGACTTAGGCTATACAAACGTGCCACATTTGACATAGGTGATTGTTAAGACACACGACTCTTCAAAAATAAGTAAACACTGTCTGGTTCTATTTTGCAAACACTTTAATATTCCTATCAAGAATGGACCTCATTCACCAGTCGTAAACAAAAAAAATTTAGTCACGTGATAATATGATAAAAACAGCGAAAAAAAAACTGTCACGTGATTGCCATGGTGTATTAAAAATTAGATCGTAATTTGTATAGAAGAGATATTGAATCAGTTGCTAAATGCTGATTGTTTACGATTGGTGAATGAGGTCCATTGCATCCCCATATTCGGAAACTCTGTCTATATTTACATTTTCCCGGGTTCCTAAATTTGACGTCACTTCCGTTCAATACCTCCATTCGCACCACTTTGCACTCCGACCCTAACAGTTATATTTGATAGAGATTACATTAGACTTAATGTTATATTTTCTTATATAAAGAAGTTGTGTTCGTTACTCAAATGAACAACGTTTGACAAATCTTGATATACACTTGTCACACATGTTCTTTAGACCATTGAATAGACGTTGTTTATAATAGAACCTCTCACTCCCCCATCGCAAGGGCAAAGAATTATTTTTGAATAGAGTTTATCAAACATTGCGCAAGAAGGTTCAGTCTAAAAGAAATGGCATAATTTATCGGGTTATGACATTAGCATTATGCAAACAGCACATACCGTTTTTACGTTTGATTGAAACGAGACTTATCAATTATTTCCAATCATTTGGAAATGTGCAATGGTAGGATTCAAATTACAGTACCAATAAACGGACGGGATGACGGCTTAAACAATTACTTGATAATTGTGAATAAATAAAATTCCCAACTCACCGTTTAAAATCTGACTGTTACTTCAAAAAACAATTTGAGACAGATTTTTTAAAAGTTAAAATTGCTTTATTTTTTGTATGAATTGATCGAACATTTTATGTATAAGTTATTAAAATATAGTTTTCGCTGTCATATTAAGATTTTTAAAAAAATATTTGAGATATCTTCTCCACATGTCCTCAGCCTGGCCAGCTGACACAGAACCAGAGACAGTTAATTAAGAGATACTCTTCAGTTCTAAAAGATGTCCTTAACAAAACTAGCAAGCCAAGTCAGCGTAATCCGATTATTAACTTTATTGACACCCCCTCTTTCCAGACACACCCCACCTCAAGATTAACTTATGACCCCCACACGACCCCCTTTCTCCCTCTTACTCTTTGCTGTCTTCTTATCCCAGACCTTTTTTTTTTCATGCATACTCCCCCTCACACTCCTTTTTCTTGACATTTTCCAGCCATAAAATAATTTCCTAGGTAAAAAGATCTTTATTAAGCAGAGCTAAACTACTGGGTCAGCCAGATGTATTAAGCTGTATTGATCTAGTTTAGACAGACTCGTTTTTCCCCCCTCAGATAATACGCGACGATAGGCTCGTTCATTGGCAGTGGAGTTTTTTTTTCTCTCATGTGAATAGACTCTAATCTATATATATATTTTTTAACTGAATGGACAAATGCATTGCCTAATTGGATTTAATTTATTACAGTCATTTACTCTACAGGCAGACAGAATAAAACAAGAACTTGGGTATTAGCGTGAACAGAGAGGGTAAAATAAGCTTCATAACAATATATTTGAATAGATCAAATCAAAGCAATGACAACTTACAGATGGAATGTACAAGTATCAGAAGGTCAATATAAATCAATAAGCTTAAAAATATGTCTAAATTTAATTTTGGTTCACTTTCGTTGTTTAGAAATCAGATTTGTGGTTTTCATGGGATACTATATGGGATACTACTATCTGATTATCAGAACCAAATTAAAACTTTTTCGATTGTATAGAGCGTAGGACGGGATCATCTTCTTTTTTGAAGTAACGTCTGTATTTTATAAGATAAGATTGAAAAGATTACGGGATAAAAAAATATTAAGATTTAGTAATTCATCAAGTGTCAAACAATCCAGCAAATGAAACCAGGTCAGTGGGCACCTTAATTACAAGTGTGAGCTAGTATAACCTAGTTAATGTAATTTTTATATTTGACACATAGGAGACAGCCCCGCGACACTTACCCTGGGCTCCACCTACAGCCAAGGCCGCCTCTGCTAGTTTTATACTATCTTACTATCTCATACCAGGGATTCCAAAGTCTACTCTCCAAGAAGCACATGTTGAAGCCCACCAGTCGACCTCACAAAACCAACGTTAAAGCCCACTAGTTGATCTCACAAAGCAATCGTTAAAGCCCACCAGTTGATCTCACAAAACCCACGTTAAAGCCCACGAGTTGATCTTACAAAGTCGACGTTGAAGCCCACCAGTTGATCTCACAAAACCCACGTTAAAGCCCACCAGTTGATCTCATAAAACCCACGTTAAAGCCCACCAATTGATCTCACAAAACCCACGTTAACGCCCACCGGTTGATCTCACAAAACTGACGTTAAAGCCCACCAGTTGATCTCACAAAACCCACGTTAACGCCCACCAGTTGATCTCACAAAACCGACGTTAAAGCCCACCAGTTGATCTCACAAAACCCACGTTAAAGCCCACCAGTTGATCTCGCAAAACCCACGTTAAAGCCCACCAGTTGATCTTACAAAACCCACGTTAAAGCCCACCAGTTGATTTCGCAAAACCCACGTTAAAGCCCACCAGTTGATCTTACAAAACCCACGTTAACGCCCACCAGTTGATCTTATAAAGCCCACTTAAAAGCCCACCAGTTGATCTTACAAAGCCCACGATAAAGCCCACCAGTTGATCTTATAAAGCCCACCTGGAAGCTCACCAGCCTATCTCGCTAAGCTAATGTTAAATCCTACGAGTTGACAGCACGTAGCTAGTGTAACAGCCCAACAGCAGGTCTCGCAAAGCACATAGACCTCCAGTTGACCACACAAACTTCACGTAAAAGCCCACCAGCTGACTAAACAAAACGCACGTAAAAGCCCACCAGCTGACTTAACAAAACGCAAGTAAAAGCCCACCAGCTGACTTAATAAAACCCATGTTAATACCCACCAGTTAGTATACTTCAATCAACATAATGGTAGTATTTACACTGTGTAACCAACAGGCGCAGACGTGTCCACAACTGTGGTCAGCGACTACTGTAGACTCTAATTATACAAATGACCAGAGATGTGAATTACTCAGGAGAATAAAAAGCTCCTTTATGGGGCGCGAGAATACATAATAGCCCTTGGTTCAGAGTTCACGGACACGCGCCCCACAGTAATGTGATAACTAAGTCCGGTGATCAGAAAATACACAAGTGTAATATTAATACTATTATATGTTTGTACACTTTTTTTTTAAATTATGCAAATTTAAATTTCTCTTTGACGATCCTCTCTTCTCTGTCTCTTTTGTTCATTCTCTATTTCTCTTTTTATTTCTGAATCTCTTTCTCCCTATTTCTCCTTCTCTTTCTCTTGCTTTTTTTTATCATTCCTTTCTTTCTCCAAATCTTGTTATCAATTTCTCTCTCTTTCTCTCTCTCTCCCTCTCTTTCTCGTTCTTTTTCTTCCCACTTTCTCTCTTTGCTCTCTCTCTCTCTCATACACACATTCTTTTTTTTTATTAGAAAAGAAGATTACGATGGGTGGGTGTGACCTAGGGAGGGGGGTCATTAAATATTTTTTTTTTTAGAAATGTAAAATGTAGCATTGTACAAAACTTTCTGGCAATGAATACTCGTTCCGTCCGCACCCCCGCCTCCAACGCTACGTATGGCATCCTTCTCCTCAGTCTTACAATCTCGGGTCCAAAAGGCAAAGGCAGCAGGGCGCACCACTTAGTGCTTACAAAGGCAGCTGTGCGCCCTAATTAATGTTCACAGTCTCTCCTACAACCTAAGCTACCACCTAAGTTTACACCATCACTAAGAAATGTAGGTCTGCAGTCGTGAACAGGTCATCCCCCTCAGACACGCACACGCTTTTCCTTGTCAAGTGCTTTTGTCCGAGTAGTTTTCAAACCCCTTTTCTTTCTTGTATCTTACTAGATCTAGCCCCATAGTGTTCTAGTCACGTGATCGCCTGGGTCATTTGACCCCCCACAACACGCATGTCACAGATGGCGCGAAAATAACTGACACGTAATGGTTGACTTTGTAATGACAGGAAAAAAGTACATTATTTGACATATTGGAAAGAGGAGGAGGGGGCTATCAGTATAAAATTTGAAATAAGAATCACGGGTAAAGATGGTGCACTAGTGGGGGGGGGGGGGGGAAGTGGACGAGAAATCGATTCTTCTACCCTGGACAGACGACAGAACAGAAATAGGTTTTTAAAATATCAACTATTTTCTTTCTTTTCAAATATCGATTTAAAGATTGGTTCGATACGTCATTTATTGTAAGCGGTCAAATTTTCCAGCAAGTCAATGGAGACGCCATCATTGAAAGAGCGAATATAATGTTACAGACATTCAACTGCATCAATCCCTTAGTCCTGGTACTGTTCCCTGTAGGATGCTCTTTGAGAGCCCTGAGGACCTTGTGATATGGCCTTAATACTTTAGTTTGCATTTTTTGACAGTATTTAGCAGGCCATCTTAACCATTAGAATCAAAATTCAAAATTTCCAAATTATTATATCTAAATATAATGTCCTTTGATTCAAATGGGTCTAATTATATTTTCCCCTTATTTCGGGACTCTTGGGGGCAATGCTGGGTACTTTACTGGGTAGGTACGTAAAGTGTCAGAGAGACAGACAGATTGAGTTTATATAAGCTTTGGGAACAAATCTAGTTAATATCAAATAAGCAAGTCTATTACAAAGGATTTAACCAGCGAAAAGAAACCATTTGGTGATAGTTATTACTCTTTATGGAATCTTAATCCTGGATGTGTGAAGGAATGATCATTGGCACATGATGAATACAAGCAATAAAAAACTAGACTAATCTATCAACTATCTTTAAAGTATTTTTAATTCTGCTTTTAACAATCACTTCATGACAGGGAGTGAGGGATTCGTTCAGAATGAATTCAAAAACTTTAATTCAGGCCTCATTAATCACATGCTGAAACAAGGGAATTCGCAAAGAGAAGTCTCAGATTTCAAGTCCTAAATGTACTCATCACAAAATGTATTAATTTCTTACACGCCTGCAAAAAGTGGACTCTGGCTGGTAACGCGGAAAGACGAACTCGTGTTTTTGAGAGGAATGTTCTAGAAGCTTGAACTAGAAAAATACAAAGACAAATGGACTAACGGGTCATTAAAAGTAGTTCTTCTATAATGTCAGGATAAATAAAGCGTTGTTGTTTACGAGATAGGACAGTGTTTGACATTATTGACACTACTCATTGGTCAGTATGTTAAATAGTAATTCATTGCGATAGACAAGGGACTGGAAATGTCGACAGACTTGCATGTGCATATACTGTTGATTGCATTAAATCGAATCCAATCGTCATAGAAGTCCTCAACACTAATCTGCAACGTCACAACCTTTGAGCAGCTCCTAGCCACGTCGTACAGACCTGTAACATGGCAACAAGCTATTGGTCTAAACTACCCACAGGTTGCGACGTAGCAGGTCTGTGTTCAGGCCTTCTTTGACGATTGGTCTTCACTGAACACAGGAATACCTGACTCTTGCATGTCAGAAGCAGGAAAGAAGGGAAGGCAACAGCCTTTTAAATGTGAACAAAAAAAAAAGCCAAAGTGAACGTAAGAAACTAGGCTAAAACATATAATTGATGAAACATGTCAGTAAATCATACAAGTTTACTTTGCAAAAGGTTACTTTGTTAGAGGTTTACCTTGTGAGAAGTGTTCTTTTTGAGAGGTTTAATTTGTGAGAAGTTTGCTTTGTGAAAAGTTTAATTTGTGAGAAGTTTACTTTGTGAAAGGTTTACTTTGTGAGACGTTTACTTTGTAAGAAGTTTACTTTGTGAGAAGTTTACTTTGTGAGAAGTTTACTTTGTGAGACGTTTACTTTGTGAAAGGTTTACTTTATGAGAAGAATATTTCGGACTGAGTGAGTCAAAACAGTGCGATGATCAGTGAAAAACTTTTTTACCAAGAAAAGTTCACAAGCGCTGAAAGTAATACGTTTCGCTGGAACATCTTTAAATAATGAAACATCTTTAAATAATGAAACATCACTGTTCACAAGGGAGTTTGCCAAAAAAACTAAATCATCCAAATCATCAATCTTGCACTATATTTCAAGTTGCATTAAGGTCAAACAAACAAACATCGATGACATCAATACATCATTCCTTTATGTACTGCGGCTTAGCAAAGCTTCATTACAAGTGACGCTATGAGCTGTGTTAGCGTAGGGACGACTTTACTAATGAGATGAAATATTTAACGCAAACTATCATGTGTGACATTTGTTTTTGTCATTTGTCAGTTGTTTTTTTATTACTAAAGATGACTCTTGTAATTAATACATTAACAATAATGTAAAAAAAAAACAATTAAAAAAAATAACAACCAAACAACTTGTTCATCTAAACAGTAGTAATTAGCCATGTGTTAAGAAACTAATAACTTGAGTTAAATGTATTGATAAATTACACGTTAAATAATTGTTGTAGATATGTTTAAAAATCAAAATGCAACTCATTCATGTAGTCACAATGTTGTAATCTTTGAACTAAAAGCTTTGTAGCAGCTCCGTGAGTGCATGAATTTATAATTTATACTCACATGTGGAACTGGTATCACACACACACACACATACATACATACATACACACGCAGCATTTATACTGACAAAGCGCTGTTGTGTGATTTAGTGCTAGGAGGTACTTTTACGTACTAAACCTAGATCGCTGTTTGCTCACTGTGAAAAGTTTTATGGACCCTTTTGGGTCAGAGAGAGGGTTTTAGGACACAGTGTGTCATTAACGAATCACATTAATTTTTACCTTAATTACTTATTCTTATTTTACAGACATAAATCTCAATACAGCAACAAGCATTAACAATATTACAATATACATCAACTTTAAAACAACACACATCAACATGTATCAACAGCACTACAAAAAACACCAACATTAAACAAAAAACAAAATCCATGTGATGACATCTTTACCTGGACACAATGTACTGTGACTTGGGTCCTGTATTCCCATAATTCTGTGCACTAACAGAGACGGACTGAACTCTAGACATGTATCCCTTGTTCTTTATCTCACGAAATATAACACTTCTGTTTTTAACACACCACTTATCAACACGTTTTACTAAGCAATTCCTTATTAACACTTCGTAATTATGAGCTGCGTACTTATAAAATAATTAAAAACATCTAGTTATATAATGAATAATTGTGTAACACTTTTAAAATGCGAATCTCCTCTGGTATGAATTAAAAAAAAACGGACAATATATTTCTTCACAATACGGCTGGCAACAATAGTAGTATCAACACAGTCGCTACACGCCAATGAGACAGGTATTGAAGAATTTAGAGTCTCCAGTCGATACGACTGATACAGCTGTATGTTCCTGATATCCAGCATCTCCTCCGTCCTCTATGCCATGTTTATTTCTTCGTCCTACTTTCGTCCGCCTTTTAAGCTTCTAAGAGTAACAACAAGTATCCTATTTGAAATAATGTAAACCGTTTCGGTTCAGCGTTTATTATTTTTAATTTATTACTTTGTTTCGTTGTCGACTTAATATCGAAGATAAAAGTTGTTGTTTTTTTTCCGCCTCCTGTTAACTTCCATAAGGGAAACGAAAGATCGCGAGGCGGCTGCACGTGCGACGGTGAGGGGGAGAAAAAAAAGGTGGCGAGAGCTGTGACACAGAGACAAGGCCTGCAACTCCTCTAGCATTACGACAGCACCTTCCCAACTCACCTCCCCTATACAGACCGGGGAGCGAGCGGTCTAGAATGGCAAGAAAGCAGAGTTTCCAGAGGGAGGCCGTTTCAGGGCAGCTGAGTGTTGATTTAAGTTTAGGGAAACAATGAGTGCATCATCTGATTGCATATATGTATATATATATATGTATATATATGGGAATATTTATAAATTAAATCAATGCCGGCAATATTCGACGATCAAGTTGCATTTACAAGGTAAAGTAAGAGAGAGAGAGAGAGAGATAGAGAGAAAGATGGGGTTAATGAAATAAGGAGAGAGAGGCAGAGAGAGAGAGGGTTAAAAAAAAAAGAATAAGAGAAAGCGAGTGAGTGTGAGAGAGAGAGACATGCCATGACGTTACAGTCACGTGAGAGGACATTCTTAGGCGGTGGCCAACGCGGCATGATACCGACAGAGAACATAGTTCCACGAGAAATGAAAATCTCCTGGAGACAAGACCTGATTGATCAGCCCAGAGAACGTGGATCAACTGCTTAGGTTTTCAAAAGTTAAAACCGATAAACAGAAAGTTCCTTACACGTTTGAGGCTAGACTATATCCTTCCACTATACATACAATTAGTTTAATGCTGAAACAGAGATCACAAGTTCAATGAATTACGTCTATTAAGAAATAAATTAATTGCTTTCACGCCTTCTAACATTCCACTAACATTCCACTAACATTCCACTAACATTCCACTACGAATAACGTAAGGATCGAATCCAAGAATACTTAGAAATTGTTTACATAACACAACTAATGCTTTGCTATGTAAATACATCGTGGATGTCAGATATATACATTTAAAATTTGATTGTGATCTTATAACATTAGCAAAATCATATTTAGGCTCTACCTACGCCTATGAACGAAATAAATTTTACGGTTGGGGGTCGCCGCTTAGTGGAAAATCGTATTAGGGAGTCGCCGAGCTAAAAAGGTTGAGAACCGCTGGTTTATACCATCATATTGCAAATACCTATTCAAAAAAAAACAACAACAACTGGAGATTTATTTATGTATTAATTATTGTTACTACCAAAGCCCGGATTGTGGTTATTCTGCAAGATGGCCTAGGTGTATGGCCAATATCCGATATACTTAAAATTATAAATGCATATTCTTCTTTGGCGGGCCACATCACTAGCGGAACCAGAACTTTGGAGTGGGGGGGGGCGATTTTTTTCCAAACCCCAACCCTAACGCCCAGTAAACCCTAACCCTATGCATAAACGTGCGTACAGTGTACACACACACACACACACACACGCACGCACGCACGCACGCACGCACGCACGCACGCACGCACGCTCGCACGCACGCACGCACACACGCGCACACACACACACACACACACACACACACACACACATATATATATTTATATATATATATATATTTATATTTATATTTATATATACATATGAGAATTTTAAAAAAGCAGCATTTCTCAACCTTCAGCGAAAAACAAAACAAAACAACTGGGGCAGCGCCATAAGGCTTTATTGTGGGGTTCGGGGCTAGGCCCCGACGCCAAAAGCGTTTTCTTCTTTTTTCACTGCAGAAACGTATTCTCCTGACATCTACATCTCATTATTCATCAATGGAGTTCGAAGCTCATTATTCATACTATTGAAAAAGGACCTTTTAATAATGTTGTTTATGAAAAATATTTTAATATGAATTTATAGGCTCTTAATACATTGCAAATAAAACCGATTTGTTCCTTGAAAAGATAAGATGGATCGCCGCCGAAAAAAAAATTATTCAATAAATAGTATTCAATAAAATTGAAGTATAAATTGTGAGTTATAGTGCCAAATTTATTTAACTAGAAAAATATCTGAAAAATATCAGATTGAGTAAAGGTTGGTAAAAGGCGACTATGAACACATTTGAGTTTATAAATCATCTCAATCATGGTTCTAATACTGAAAAATTTCGTTTGAACTCTAACTTTTCCAATGCAAAGTCTTACTTAAAATAATTATGATAAATTCATGTGAAATTACATAAACTCTGTCTGGAAATGGGAGGAGTGGTAGAGTGAAAACGATTAATCCTCGCTCCTTTAATAATTTCTGCTAAATATTGCATTTGGCATTAAAGAATAGGGGTTGGGTGACTCAATATAAGAATTTAATTTATCGTGTATATAAATTATGATGGGGGAAATGCGATTGCATGTATCGCCCCTTCCACCTGGTACAACCCTTTTTCATTTAAATTTAATGATACTATTTGAGATTAGATTGTGGTACGACATAATATACAATGCTTCACATATCAATACGTAGTTTATATTATATAGATATTCAACTAATTTTGTTCACAAACTATGATTCTCCACAAAAATATTACCCCCCCCCCCCCAGCACTCAGGGGGCTATAGTGGGGAGGGCAGTACATACAATCGCCCCCCCCCCCCTCACCCCACCGATCCGGACAAAATACCAGAAAGGGAGCGACATAATATAAAATGTATATATTAATTCAACTAATTTGTTCACAAACTATGATTTCTTCATAAAAACGGACCGCCCCCCCCCACTCAAAGGGTTTAGGTGGGAAGGGCAGTAGAGGTATTCGCCCCCCTCCCACCAATCGGCAAACAGGGAACGACATAATATAAAGATCGGTTAAAAAATCAATAATAAGTCTACATGATATAGATATTAATATCTACATTAGCTCATGGACGTAGGAGGCAAGAATATGAACAACTCAAATACACATTATTACACAAGGATGATGAAATCGTTAAAACAGACGCTCTTTTAAAACTAGAAGAATTAAACAAGTATACTTATAGGGGTGCTGAGATTAGGTGTAAAAATTACTTAAGTAATGAAGGTCCTAATAAACTATTCCTATCGTTTAAACAGAATGTACAATCAAGTAAAATAATAAACAACATCATAGATAGTGAGGGGAATAAAGTAGATAATTATGAAGATATTAAGAATATATTTACAAAACACTTCACTACTATATACAGCGAAAAGCCAGTATATACTGATGCTCAAGATAATTTTCTAAAATTTTGCAAGCAGCTGGACAAGACAGATGAAGATCTTTTAGGGAGTGCATTTACGCTAGACGAACTCAGGACTGCCCTGGACTCGACTAAGAACAATAAATCACCCGGACCAGATGGCTTAACCTTCGAACTCTACAAAACCTTCTTCCCCCTGATGGGTCCTCTCTTACTGCGACTATATAGCGACGTCATTAAACTGGGACAATTTCCTCCAAATTTTAACGAAGCATACATCACACTTTTACCCAAGAAATCTGACAATAACACTTCACATAGCGACTATAGGCCCATTTCCCTTCTCAACACAGACTATTCTTCTTCTTCTTCTTCTTAAACTGTCAGGTAGAGTTGAGCCTTCGGCTCTTGGAACTCTAGGCCAGCAAAAGTGAACAAGAGCTCCCTCTCACCGGCCTGTCTGACGGATGGGGCTATAAACTTGTCACAAAAATGATTTTCCTAAGAATGAAACCACTCATAAACCAACTTATAGGACAAGACCAGTACTGTTGTATCCCTGACAGAAACATAGACGGCATGACGCATTTTTTACGGGATTTTATCATGTACAGTAACGATAAAAACCTCAATGTGTCTCTTTTATCTGTAGATCAAGAAAAAGCCTTTGACCGAGTAAGCCATAGCTTCTTGTTCAATGTGCTTGAGAAATGTAAAATAAGTTCACGGTTAATCGGATATATAAAACTCGTCTATACAAATGCAACAAGTAGATTGATAATTAATCGTTCTCTCAGTAGGAGTATCCTTATACAAAGGTCTGTCAGACAGGGCTGTCCCTTATCCCCCTTCTTGTATATCCTTTGCTTGGAACCCTTCTTGGAATCTGTAAGATCTGACCCCTCTATTATTGGGATAAATATACCGGGTCGTTCCTTCTCAACCATCAAAGTGAAAGCCTATGGGGATGATACAACCTTTTTTCCATCTTCAGAGCAAGATTGAGAATATACTAAAGAAATTTGCACTTTTCGGAGAAGCTAGTGGTTCAAAAATAAATATAAATAAATCCCCTGTAATGGGACTAGGGAAATGGAAATTCAAAGAGAATTGCGCTTTCAAAATTGTAGATAAAATCAAGATTTGTGGTATTGTCTACACCTGTAATCCTTTGTTCTATTGTAAAGACGAGTGGGAGAATATTTTTGTCAAAGCCTCAAACTTGATTAAATTTTTTCAACACACAGGTTCTACAATATTTGGTAGAGCTGTATTGATAAATAGTTTGGTCATTCCAAAGATTGTCTATTTAGCTAACATTACAGAGCCACCTCCTAAATTCATAAACAAGCTTAACAAGTTAATTAGAAGCTTTATATTTAAAAACACTATTAGAAGCATTAAGCACACTACACTCATTCAAAACAAAGAGGATGCGGGGATAAACTTGCAAGATGTTAAAACGAAAATACATTCGCTACAGCTAAAATTTGTAGGTCAAATAGTTAAAAACCCAACAAACTTTCCCTTGACAATTTATTATTATGGTTTAAGATTAAGTAGTCTTCTTCCAATACACAATGATACTCCTCACTATTTTGGTACAGTCACTCATCCATTTTACAGATCTATTTCAAGAATTTTACCTGGTAATGAACATTTAATACACAACAAAACCAAAGAATCAGACACAACACTCAATAAGCTGTTACATGAAAGTCTAGTGAAAAGGATTAAGTGGGGGAGAGTTCTTGGGGTGACAGAATTCAAACACATATTCATAAACCTACACAGCAAACATATCCCACCAAAAGCTAGAGAGATAAGTTATAGACTTATCTTTGGGATGACCCCTATTGTTATAAAACGGGCAAATGACTGTAAATGTAAATTATGCCATCTTGAAAATGCTGATAATGAGAAAGATATGTATTTGGAATGTCCATTATTCCTTAAAATTAAAAGTACTGTAAGGGATTTATTAGAAGCCAACTGTGGCAACTATGTAAATGTTAACTTTTCTATTGTTTTAAACAAGCTGCCGAAACTAAAAAATAAAGTGATACGTAACTGTAACTTGATTATTGTTTCCGAATACAGAAATCTTGTTTAGGCTAGCTGGCTCAAAGCTCTACATAATAATAAGGTGTTTGATCCTAATCCCTTAGAATTGACATTTAGGAAAATAATGGATTTTAGGGTAGAAAATTATCTAGCTGGATTTTCATATACTTGTCCAATTAGTATTCCAGAAATGGGGTGTTGGGCGTCAGGGATTTTTGATATTGTGTTGATTGTTCTGGGGTAGAGGATCCTTGTATCATTTTTCTGTCTCTAGTGGTTTCAATAGTTAGGTAGTATGTCTTTGATATTTAATATTTCTATTACTATTATTATATTTCTAAGGTTAATTAATCACTTTTCAATTGTTTATGATTTAATACTTGTAAATTATTAGAACTTACAAATAAAAATCTACTTAAAAAAAAAAAAAAGCCCATAAAAGAGGCACATAAAGCCCCAAAAAGAGGCAAAGAAAAGAGGCCTAAGGCCCAAGGATTCCTATGATGATAAAGTTAAAATTGAATAGCGCAAATTCTGAAGTTTCGTTATTAAAAAAAAAATAATAATAATAAATTCAAGGACCTCATTCGTTTGGGATGTGAGCCACTGTCGGATCCAGGGGTGGGGGCGGTAGGGGCGATCGCAATTTCACACAATTTGTATACGAATTTATTACTTATGTTAAAAATAAATACTTATTATTTATATTTCCCCCTTCCCCCCTCTAGTGTGTTGGCCGATTGGTGGGGTCGGGAGGGGGCGACGGTATCAATCCCGCCCCCCTCCCCCATACACTTTCGAGTGGGGGGGGCGGTCCAATTTTTTTGTAGAAATCACAGCTTGCTAATAGAATCAATTTAACTGGCTTTGCTGCTTGATAGAACTTTTAAGGAGTGGCCTTGTCTGTGTTAAGTCGAAATGTGGATCATGTATATCTTGTAAGTAAGAATTTAGATTAGTAGAAACTAACTCCACGAAAAGGAGAATTTCCAACAGAGAATTCTTAAATTTCCAGTGGGATGACTTTCTTTTAATTTCTTTGTTTTTTATGTCCAAAGTAACTAACACCGCTTTGTGGTCTGTGTATTCTAATGTTTCTACCAAATGCGACACCCGACTTATATAGAAATGATTAGGAGTATACACTCTATCTAAGCGTGTCGAGACGGGATATGACCTATGCACCATGGTAGTGTCACGACCCATAGGTTCTAGTGTCCTGTAAGCATCAACTAAATTAAAATTCCTCTCTATCTCCTCTAAGAAATTAAGATTCGGAAGGGTTTTATGAGAGGGAAGGCCCACTGCCAAAGCAGTCTGTTTATCTAATGCAGAAGTTATGTAGTTGAAATCCCCCCCTATGATTAGCGAATCCTCTCTATAATTATTGTTTAGTATATCGATTAGGTTTTCATAAAAAAAACTTTTTTCCGCGCTCTTTGCAGGTGCGTAGATGTTTGCAAGTGTAAATGTTTGGTTTCCAGATTCCACTCTAATGATCACTATTTTTCCCCTGGTGTCACTAATTGCATGTACTACTTTAAACCTAACTGAGACTAGAAAAATAGCTACCCCTCTACACTCGTTATCTAAGCTAAACCAGCCCTCTTTCAGCCCTATGTCTGATGTGCATTTGCGTGATTTATAATCTGTGCCTATATTTGTTTCTTCAATGAATATGAAGTCTGGCCTGTATTTTCTTGAACAAAGTATTTTTGCTTATTCCTAAGACTACGTATATTTAATGATAAAATTGTAATGTTTGTCATGACTGGGTGTAAAAGTAAATTTAACCAGTTTTAGTGGTTGATTATGGGTGTTCCCCCCTCATCTATAACCAATGTGGGTGGAGTCTCAGGAATGTCCAATGCACTAACATCAAGACTCGTGTTAGGAGGGCTCACAACTTCTCTTATAATACGCGGGCTCGCAAAAAGATCCTCACACGAGGAGACTGATAAGCATCTCTTCCTTTTCAATTTTGTCGGAGACCCAGGAGCGGACCTCACATGCTCTCTAGAGCGGAACCGCTTTTTTAGTTTGAAATCTTTGCCACTCTGGGGGGTCCAACCTCCGCATCATCGATGTAGCCGCGACATCCGACACTTTAGATATCTTTTTTGGCGAAACTTTGAAGACTTCTTTGTTACCCTTCTCTACCATCGTGAAGCGTCCTTCTGCAACCATTTTTTGATTTACTTCTCCTTGGGATTACCTTCTTTGACCGCCTGTGCATAGCTCAGAGGGCCGCGTTTCTCCTTGGAAGGCACAGTTCGAGCCGGGCCGGCCTTTCGGGTGGGGCACTGATTAGACCAATGCTGGTCCAGTCCACAATGTAAGCATTGTTGCCTACGACCTGGTATGGTGACTAGAACTTTTTAAATTTTGGGGTCCCCTTCATACCGTAGCTGGATGTAGTGTGGGATGGGTGCATCTTTTTTTGCTTTGATGAAGGAAACCCACTTGTCAGAAGCACCTATTTTCGTCACCTCCACCTTGGATCCTTGCTCTGCAAATGTTTCCATGATTTCAACTATTCTGTTTTTCGCAATTGAAGGCGATACCCAATGTAGGGTAATTTTCAGCCTTTCCTCCTTTATTGGGAAGATCTCAACCATGAAGGAATTGTCACTACCGAAAGACTTACCAACAAGTCTGTCTCTTACTTTCACAGTTGTTGGTACCCAAAACCATGAATATGGGTTTTCAAACCTATATAATGCTGTTACTTCAGTAGCTGACAACTTGAGAGCCTTTAAAATGCTCCCAATAGAAGATTTCATGGCGTTATTTCCAGATAGTTTCAACAGGAGAGTACCCTTCGGGTGGACAAGGCCACCCTCTAAGTCCTTCTTTTCAATCAAAAACGTCGAATAAGACATTCTTTGGATAAATGCACAACAATAACAAAAAGGAACAGGAAATGAACAATAAAGGAAGTATGACGCGATTGGAACGCGACCAACAGAAGTGCAATAAAAATATGAAGAAGAACGCACAAATTAACACTGCAATTTGAAAATTCCACTATATCGATATACTCCCTTGACAAATTATTATTATAATAGCTTTTATATAGCGCTACTTTCATGCTTATAGCATGCTCAGAGCGCTTTGGTCCAATCTCATTTGTGGACCGGTGGGGGGAGGGGGTACCTAGGAGTTGGTTTTCCGTGCTGCCTTTAGGCGCTTAGTAAACGCAACACTGCCCGAGTCGGGTGTCGAACCTCGATCCCCCTTCCTGGTAGCCGACACAAGCCAAGTTCAAGCGTACTTAGCCTCTCGACCACGCTTCCCACAAAAAAGCCTAGGAGCAATCAAAACTCAGAGGCTAGAAGCAAAGAGCGTCCGAAATCCAAGAAACAAGGTATTAGAATTCACTAGATCTAGATTACAGATAATGCATCCGCTAACTTTATCTGTTCATTTAAAGTATCATACAGAATTGAAATGAGTAAGTTTAATGACATAAAATAAAATTGTATCTGTTTTAGAAATGGTTAGTATATATTTACATGAACTTTTTATAAGACAAATCGCATATAGAACGTCTTTTAGTTGTTATTATTATAATTCTACTGATAGTAAAACAAAATCTATTGACTAGTTACCTTTGAAACTATTAAAATGTGAGATGATACAAGACTTGACATTGTTCCAGTATATAAAATGTAACAGTAGTTTGAATATAAGAAACTGAACATTTACTATTCTGCATTATTGTATATGTAATTAGAAGGCGTGGCATCTCTAGTTTAGTCGTCATAAGTGACGAGATCTAGAGAGATGTTGCGAGATATAGAGAGATGTATGAAAATCCAGAGAGATGTTGCGATACCTAAAGAGATGTTGGGAGATCTGAAGAGATGTTTGGAGATACAAAAAGATGCTTGGTGATCTAGAAAGATGTTTGGAGATCTAGAGAGATGTTTTGAGATCCAGAGAGATGTTTGGAGATCTTAAGAGATGTTTTGAGAACTAAAAAGATTTTTTAAGATCTAGAGAGATGTTTTGAGATCTAGAAAGATGTTTGGAGAACTAAAGAGATGTTTGGAGAACTAAAAAGATATTTGGAGATCTAGAGAGATGTTTTGAGATCTACAGAGTTTGTGGAGATCTAGAGAGATGTTTGGAAATGTAAAGAGATGTTTGGAGAACTAAAGAGATGTTCGGAGAACTAAAGAGATGTTTAGAGATCTAGAGAGATGTTTGGAGAACAAAAGTGATGTTTGGAGAACTAAAGAGATGTTTGGTGATCTAGAGAGATGTTAGGAGATCTAGAGAGATGTTAGGAGATTAAAAGAGATGTTTGGAGATCTAGAGAGATTTTTGGAGATCTAGAGAGATGTTTGAGATCTAGAGAGATGTTTGGAGAAGTGTTCAAATAAGCATGTTGTCTCTTACTTCATGGGCTGACCCAAGCAAAACATTCTCAGTTTTATAGAATGTCTTTAGTATCAATTATAAGTTCATTTACAGATTATACCCTTATCTATCTGGGACAGATGTAAAGCTTGTTAGGTAAATATTAAATTTGGCGCGCCAGTTGTGAGTTTTTTTAATGCGTTTATTTTTAACAGTGACACGTAGCTAGCGACAACGACTTCACTAAAAATAGGATTGACAATAGAAATGAAATAAAATTTAGATGATGTAATAGCGTGTGATTAGGCATGTCTATTACATAAGTACAAAGTATTTGGACTTAGGTGGTTTTTATCTTTGGTGACAGAGGACGATTCCCTTTTTTCATTTACTTCCCCAAAGTATATCTGGTAAACATTTGAGTTGGGTAGCTATTGGACGTCCCAGTCTTCATCTGGTTCGGAACTCGAGATCCGTCGTTTCATAAGCCAAGTGGTTTACCGTAAACCCGGCACGCTTTATTTTTGGCAGCTTAGATTGTACGTATTACTCTTATCCTTATCAGTGGCTTAGAAATGGGGAAAGCCGTTCTTAGTTTAGTTAGTCAGTCTGTCTGTCTGTACGTCCGTCCTGTTTAGATTTTAGAAACTAGAAAGATATCAAAAATCCGATATCATGATATTTTAGATCTTGGATACTTCTGGTTCTACGGCTACTCTATTTTCTATAACCAACCATTTAATTTGTTTAATTAAACACGGAAGCATTTTTTTTTCATAAAAATACTCACTATTTACAACTATTCACTATTATTAGTAAAAACTAAACAAACAGAGATGACTATGTTTCAAAGGGAAGTAATTTTATTTAATTTATTTTTTTTACTAGCTAAAAGAATAGAATCAAAATATTTATATTACTAAATTGATTGTTTTCTGTTAAACAAATTACTAAAAGCTTAAAGAAAGGGTTTAATTTTCTTTAAAAGTGAAAGAATCAGTTAGTATGTATAATTGTCTAATCTATTTTAAAACAAGATTTAACCAGTTTCCTCTATTATATAATAATTGCACTTATGCTGCACTAAAACACAGTAGCACAGCTTTCCTAGACATTCAATTAAAGAGCAAGGCTTCTCCTTGAGGCCTTAAAAGCTGATTCGCTCTTCATAAATTAATCAATTAGTTAATTATTCATTAACATGAAACAATAGTTTGTAATTCATACTATCTTTCTGGTATTCATGATGAAAAATATTGAGACCTTTCTTTCTTCCCGCCTGAGTGGACCACCTCGGAGGCCGATTCTGATTTTGTAATCTTCTGTTCACTAGTGCTTTAGTGAACTCGAAGTTATTCGAATCTCTGATCTCCTTCCTACAATTTCCATCACGCACTCATGAAAAGGTAGGCACCTTTTTCTCCCATTTGAGACCCGCTTCTGTACTGAATGCTACAGAACTAGCTTGTGTTTATTTTTTTATATAGCTATGCGTGACTCGGAGACATAAACTGAAGAGATCGAATCGATAGATATCGTTATGTCATTATCTGATTCAAAACAATACAATTGAAGCTACCGGCCATGCTTCATTTCCGGAGAGAGCCAATCTGCGTGCTTGTTACGAAACATGATTGTAAACAACATAGTATTTTGCGTCTCGAGAAAAAATGTTTCCGTTTGCTATTTTCCATGTGACTAATGAGGCCAATCCTCTATATACAGCTGCGGTCACAGGTTGGGCATCCGTAACCAGCAGACGCACTAGCACTTCCACCCTACCTTCCACTTCTGGTGTGTACGCCATTGGCATTCCAGGACCCTTACTGAATGCTTGCTCTCTATAAAGATCTATACAGCGCCTCATTTTGCCAACATTTTATGATAGACAGTAAAATAGAACAGATTTAAGGCCCCTGCGCCGTCTTCCAAAGACTCGCTAGAGCTTAACACGTGCATGGTTATAGGGCTGGCCAGGTGTGTGAGCTGAATTGTCCTAACGAATGGTGGAAACTTGATAAGTACTTTATTACCCCACACTAAACTACAGCACAAGTGACAGGTGACGTTACATCTAGATCATTAACTGACTGACAAGCTACCCACTTCATGATCGTACTAAATGTGAAGGCTATGATATCTTCGTATAGATGATTAACTTATCTTATCTGTTTCAGATGTTGCTTTAAAACAGAGGATGTGTCAATCAAGATAAGTAATTTGATCAGTGGCTTAAACTCTTGTCTAGTCGCAGGCTATGCTGGATGATTGGTTAACTCATTCCAAGCTTTAATGACATAAATTTGTCGCATTTAAGTAACAAATCTATATTTATTTTATGTCAGGTTTTTAAATTTTAAAACAGGTATATGCCCAACTTACCTGTCTTATAAATTACAACAATTTTAAGCCATTTGTTTTCCTGGCTGTTTGTTATACATATCATGGCTCTATTTGTATCTGCGTCTTGATAAGACCATCAAAGCAACACACGGGTGACTCAGTGTTTTATTGGAGATTTTCGTTATAAACTAAACAGTGTCAAGTTACCAACTAAATACAAAATAATTGAGCTGTAATTTTAACATCTCTATGCTGACGGTTCCTCTTTCTAACATTTTATGTGTACTGCGTGTGCATGAAATATGCACTTTTAGTTTTAATGAGCAATAACTATTGTCCATATTTCAACAAGGGGAGACACTTATCAAAGGGTTATGGTTCCTGAAGTTGAAGTAAACATGAAGTACAATAATCAATATTGGAATTGTATCATATTGTGTCTTTATTTATAATACACATCTACGTTTTGATATACACTTGTAACTTTTATTTAGAACATAAGAGATTAAGGCTAGCGTGGTCGCTTTGGAGTCCGTTGCATCCAGTAGTCTCAAATGTTTGTCCAGCAGCCTTTCTGAGAGCTTTCCAACTCTCTTTCAGGGGCATTCTGCTGCCAGCTACTCGCATGAGTTGATGTTTAAAGCCCTTACGGGGAAACACCTATGTAACTCCGTCCTCCTCTAAGCTCGCCAAAGAAAATCGCCTTTGGAATGAGGTCGTCTCCCATGCGGGATACGTGTAATGTATTGTAATGTAATATCAAGTAGAATGTGTCAACTTTATTTGGGAATGGCATCATACATAATACTATCTTATCAACCTCACCTCCGCAGTGGACTGAACAACTTTTACAATGTTTTCACGACATTTTTGTAGTGTTAAAAAACCTCCATGTCCAGTCTAGATATGAAATATATATTTATAGGTCAGTGTTTTCTATTTTAATGTCATAGTCGTTGAAAATGAAAAAAAAAAAAATCAAAATTTCTAAATATTAATTTTAAATTGGCATGTCCAAAATCAAAGCCCTGACTGACTCATCCTTCTTTCTTGTAGTTACGGATGAACATACAACTTTAGTTTACATTACCATTCATAAACTCACATTTTACATATTTAGCACTGATCCTAGAACTACCCACAAATGTACACAACCGCATTTACGTTGCACTTTCATTTCATATTTGTCATTTTCTAATTCAACTTTTTCATGGATCATTTCAGTATGTTTCCCATTTCAGATTTTTACTTTCCGGTTTCTATGTATAAAGAATTGGATAATTAGACATTTACAATGTGATTAAAAAAACAACAACAACAGAAAGAAAGAAAACATAAAGCTACAAAGCTAATCTCCGCCTTCACCTTATAAGCCTAGATCCAGCACCACCAAACATCAGAGAGAACAAACCCAGTAAGCAAGCAGTTAAACATTGCATAGTTGTCCTGAGGATGTTATGTTGGAGGGAGCAAAGCCAAGGGATTAAGGATATTAGTTTAATATTATCCTTTCACAAGCAGTTCTATAGAGGCAAAGCTAAATGATTGATTATTAACAGTTAGAATTAAACAGGGCTTGGGAAAGTGACGTTGTCATAGGGCCAGTATAGAGCATTCCATTGGGTACAAAATTTGATCCAGGACGGACTAAACAAGAACTCGTTTCTAAATGTTTCCCCTTCTTTAAACTCTGCGGCCCCTGTGGGTTGGCTGTTTGGTTAGAGAAGTAGGTCAAGAAGATGGTTTTGATATTTGTAGAAGGGCGACAGAAGAACATTCAAGCTAACAGTAAATATAATAAAGGTAGTTTGAAAAATATTTAACGCTGTGAATGATGAATGAAATCATTAAGCTTTACTAATAATTTACCTATACTTTACTAATATTTGCAACCAGACAGAAATAACAAGTATCATCTTGCATCAGACCAATTAAGAAAGTTGCAATGGGAGATGCATCCTGCATTTTCACCTTCACCTTGACCTATCCCTTAGTCTGTTGGACCATTGGGGCACTACACAGGATCTGCAGACCGACTTTCTCCATTCCTCACTTTATTTTGATTTAAATAGAATCTCTTTCAATTACAGGCCCGTCCATACGCTGATGTTGTCTACCCTTTGCATTTCTCTTTCAGCCTATTCTTCTTTTTCATGGTACTTTCCCCTGAAGAAAGTTCTTTGCGAAGCCCTGGGGACCTTGTGATATAACCATGGAGTTTTAGTTTACTTTTTTTTTTTACAGTAGTTAGCAGGTCATCGTGGGCTCCAATCGATGTAGTTATCCAGTACTTTACATTCGCAGAAAAAGTTCAGCACCCTAAACCAGATTTTCCACAATATAGAATGTCTAGCCTAGCCGTAGCCCAGAGCGCGAGTGTTTCGCTGTTATACTGAGACACAATAAGAATACACATACACCAACTCTCAAACAGGAGCGTCACAAAGAGTATAAGCAATGCCTAGTCGATGAGTTAAAGAAGATAGCAGTGTGTTTTAATGACTCGTCGTTCCCTTTATAATATGACTGTAAAGTGCTTTACAAACAGCAATCTGCTATTAATAAACAATTTCACTTGCACTCATATCCTTTTTAAAAGTATTGTATTGTTTTCAAAAGTCATTGGTCTTATATTTCTATTGTCCAGTCACGATTTCCCCATCAATAACTAACTAAGCTTTAAAAGTTATAGACTTAACTTGTTCACTCCCTTGCATTATCTCCCCTTTAATATTCTTTTATTTATATTTGTCCACCATAGGAGGCATGCAATATTTATTGTATTAATAATCTATTTGACATAAGAATAGTTTTGTTTCACTATTTTATTTTTCCATTCGCTCTTTTCCCCATCATTATTTGCTCTTCAGCCCACTTTCTTCAATATACATTACTATCTCCTTCAAAAGTATTAACAATCGATAATTATTGTTTAGAAATGTACAGCAAAAGTTGTCCGTTGCTTGGCAACGGCATCAACAAAGCACAACACCACGAGCTGAAATCGGAGCTGCTCTGAGACAAAATAGAGTCAAAGACATTTTTTTTCCTTCTTCTCGTCTATTTAAACAGTTTTTTTTCCCATTATCTTCATTATTTTCCAAAGCAATATAGAAATTATTTGTCTTTTTTGTTTCCTTTTAATTTTCTTATATGTCTTTCTTTCGTTTCATGCATTTTTTTGCAATTCAGTTTTTAATTCAAATAACTTTTTTCAGACTGTATTGATTGGACAGGTAGCAGAGGGGCGTACAGTAAGAGAGGGGGGGGGGGGGAGCGCACAGGGAGAAAATCAAAAGGTCAAACGATGTCGGCAAATTGTATCGATTGAGCTGGACAGGAGAATATTTTGCGGAATGTCAGAGAGAGAGAGAGCTGAGTAGCGATATGTGGAGCCGATCAAATGTCCAATGACGTATGGCCGATCAAATGTCCACTGGTGTGTGGTCGATCAATGGCCAGCTGAGTATGGGCAAAGACGACTCCTGTGTGAAGTAATACCTTGAAACAGGAAGGTATTTGAAGGTGACATTGAGGTCGATATTGGCTGGTCAAAGAAACACATCAAATATAGATAAAGAGAGAGATGGATAAAAGCCGGCAAAACTCCAAGTTCCACAGAAATATGGAGGCATTCCTAAATGACAAACACAATAGTGTATTGAGGTTGAACTAAGGAATTAGTCTTATAATATAAGATGTAATAATGATATAATATAATCATGGGAAACATCACTATCAAATATAATTAGGTTATTAGGAAAGAGGAACAAGGTAGGTTGTCATCTTAAGTCCATGGATTGACCCTTTGCAACATGAAATGCTGGAAAGCCAGCCTTATCTATCTGTCTATCTTACTATCTGTCTATTTTACTATCTATCTATCTATCTATCTATCTATCTCTCTATCTATCTATCTATCTAACTATCTATCTAACTGTCTATCTATCTATCTATCTATCTATCTATCTATCTATCTATCTATCACAATTAAAATTAAACAACAACCAATAAATTAATTATAAGATGTTTTAATAATTCACTTGTTGTCTTATTACACGATTAGCTCCCTTTGTCCCGTACATAAAATGAGTCATAACAATTGTCCAAACTAAAATTGCCAAACAAATATTGATAAAAGAAAATGCATTAAGATATATTTGCACGGTATGCGCTACATCTTCTCCTTTAGTTTGTCATGAGAGCGGTAGCAATCCTAGAAGTTCTTCTCTTGGACCTTTGGGAAGACATATCTGACAAAATAGGCAACTTGTGCCGTGTCTTTTATGTCGTAAGACTCATCTGTAGCAAGTCATAAGACAGAAGAATGTTGAATTTTCTCACCTGCAAATATGTTACATTTGAAGACAATTGAGCTATTCTATCTTGTACTGTTTAGGGGAGACTTTGATTATTTTTTTCAACATTTCTGGTTTGTTTTTTTGAAACCACGAAACAGTTCTGCAGATGCACGTTAGAAGCAGTCTTTGACTTACTCATCATGCGTAAATGGTTTGCCTTTTTGTGCAATTTCTAGTGGTACCGCAAAGCTCGCGAAATTAGCATTACTTGTACATTGCTTCTATCTTTGAGAAGATAATCGCTTCTAACTCATTTACTTGAAACAACAAACTATACGTCTCAGCCAAAACGAGTGGTGAAGATACCAATTCGTCTTGCGTAGAAAGCGAATTAAAACCTACATAGAAAAATCCGACGACGGCCGAGAGCTTCCAACGGACTGACGAAGTGTGTAATGGGGGAGGGGTGTGGTGAAAAGCGAGTACAAGTGGCTGAGAGAGAGAATTAGTGCCTTATCTACGTTAAACGATTCATAACTTTAAAAAAAAAATATTTTCGATAAACAAAATAATATTTGCGTATACATCCAAAGAGCCGCATGTGGCTCGCGAGCCTCAAGTTGCCGACCCCGGGTGTATGATTGTTGTCAGTGAATAGGTTGTGGTCATCTTCTGCAAATTAAAATCGCTACTTCACAATAGAATATAATAACTTCCTATGCGTTTCATTTTGGGTGTACAAATATACTTTTCTAAAAAAATACAAAAATAAAACACTTCAGATAACAACGGGCATGTTATTATGTTGTATGTATCTATAATGCATACCATTTCTTTTTTTTATACAAAGCTTATATTAACTACCTCTGTCGGTCTGTCTGTCTGTCTAGTACAACGTTTGTACACCTTATTTCCTCCTCACCCAATGTCGGATCAAATTGAAACTTTACATAATTATTCATTGTCATAGACAATAACAACAGTAACTTATTAGTCAATTATATACTGGAAATTAATTATTTTGTATGATACCAACAGAAAAAATTAAATGCAGTATTTACAAATACAGCTAAATATGTAGGGTTTCGTCCCCTTAGAAATATTGGATTATTGAACAAAGTTATGTCTCCCACATCCATTCTCTAAAAAAGTCCATCCCTAAAACAACTAATTGTTTTACTTAAGAAAACATGAAATAATTACAAAAACATTTAGTCACTTAATTATTGGTAAATTATTACTTTGTTTGAATTAGAATAATGGAAATAAATTCTACATTATTGATATTAAGTGCGACATCTTTACTCATGATAGCTTTTTTTTTAAAATGATTTTTTAACTTTATTTTGCTAGTTTTATTATTATACTGTCATTGATTTCGATTGAGTTTAAGCATGAGTCATTTTCTTAAAGCTACAATTGTTTTTTCTCACGTGTTCCTTGTAATCTCTCTCTCTCTCTCTCTCCGAGGTTTGTATTTGACAACTCCATAGAACGACATGCCTTTCACACACATGTAGAAGTCTTAAAACGAAAGAGACAGAGAGAGGGAGAGAGAGAGAGAGAGAGGGCAAGAGGGATTAAAGAGGAGGAAGAGAAATAGAGAGGGAAAGAGGAAAAGACGAAGAGCAAGAGAGAGGTGGAGCCGGAGAGACTAAGGAGGGAGGGAGAGAAATAGAGTTAGAGAGGGATGAAAAAGAGAGAAGATGAAAGGAGATCCTGACAGAGGGGGAGAGAATAAGGGACAACGATGAAAAGAAAGAGAAGGGGAGAGAATAAGGGACAACGATGAAAAGAAAGAGAAGGGGAGAGAATAAGGGACAACGATGAAAAGAAAGAGAAGGGGAGAGAATAAGGGACAACGATGAAAAGAAAGAGAAGGGGAGAGAATAAGGGACAACGATGAAAAGAAAGAGAGGGGGAGAGAATAAGGGACAACGATGAAAAGAAAGAGAGGGGGAGAGAATAAGGGACAACGATGAAAAGAAAGAGAGGGGGAGAGAATAAGGGACAACGATGAAAAGAGAGAAAAAGAGAGAAACACAGAGAGAGAGAAAGAGAGAACTGTAAAATCAGGAAAGAGAATTAGTTAGAGAGTGAGACAGAGAGAGAAACACATAGAGAGAGAGAGAGAGAGTTAGAGAGAGAGAACTGTAAAATCAGGAAAGAATAAAACAAAACAAAAGATGGCTGTCTGTGTACACAAAACAAACATAAACAAATGTATTGGCATTTATTAAATATCGCTTATCGAAAGGTTTATACATTGTAAAATTTATGTCTGATTGTATTCAAAAATGTATTTTCATAGATTATCATAATAAACTATATATTGTAACTAACGCATGTTAATATTAAATCTATTTATAAGTTTGTTTCTTGCATTGGACATACACTACTTCTCATATATTTGTTTATAGAGCCGACAAACTAAAACCACAGCGACAGGTAAAATGAAAATGGAACATAATTGGCCATAATTAACCTCTATTCAATTCTTGGTGAGTTTGAATGAAACATAAATAGATGCTATTTCAAGCAATCCAGACATTTTCCAATACTCCACCCTAATGCAAACTCGGTAACTCATACAGACGAAGTAAACACTATAAGACACAGATCTACATGCTTTGTGTGTCTACGTGTCACAGAGCCTATGCATAATTTAGTATTAGACTGGACACGGAGCCGATTTTCTTGTACAACTTTAATGTGTATAACTATTTCAACAGAGAAAAACAAAATGGACGCCAAGTGACTCTGTGAAAGCGCTCTTCACCCTGAGGAAATTAATGCCCTTGCAACGTTCTGTATATTCACGAATTCAATAGTGAGGCTTTACGCTTTTCCACTAGACATTGTGCTCAAGGATGCACCTAAATACGCAGACTGTCTACCTGTTTAGATTTCTCCTTTTTAACACGGAGAAGGTCAAGGATTTATGTGCACTCGAATGTTTTTTTTTCTGGCATAGAAAGAGCATGAACTGAATGGGGTTTATGTGCACTCGAATGTTGTTTTTTTCTGGCCTAGAAAAAGAATAAACTGAATGGGATTTATGTGCACTCGAATGTTGTTTTTTCTGGCCTAGAAAGAGCATGAACTGAATGGGATTTATGTGCATTCGAATGTTGTTGTTTTTTCTGGCCTAGAAAGAGGTTCGGATGCGAACCCCGGCGGATCCGCGTGTGAGTAAACGAATAAGCGATTACTAACGCCCTTTTTTTTTCTTACAGCGCATCTTTCATACCTATAGCAAGCCCAGAGCGCTATGGTCCGATTTCTTTTGTGGACCAGAACGGAGAAGATTCTCATGCTGCCTTTAGGCGCTCAGCAGACACAGTTATGTACAAGTCGGGATCCGAACTCCAGCCCCCGCGTTAGGTCATAGCCAAGCAGTGCTGACCTCTCAGCCAAATAGTTTAGACTAGTCTGAAAGCCCTCTTGTTACCTATCTAGACGTTCAGACACAGGTCTAGAATAGTCTACATCTTCTATTCACATTTTCTGCCTATTTTACCTGCACTATAGATTGGTATTTCTAATATCTTGTTAAAAAGACTTATATGCTTTATTCTAATTAAATAAAAAACGTTCGCTTGTTGAATAACTACAAAAAAAACCAGCATTTACTTATCTTGATATATTCCCACACATGATCTAAGGTGAACTAAGGTTAAAGGTTAGAGCTCACGATATAGTGAAAATAATGTTTGAGACAAACTGAAAGTTAGAACGACAAACCAAAAACAAAAACAAAACAAATAATTGAATCTTCTAGCCAGAAAATAATGTCATTTAATAACACTTTCATAGTGTCGAAAATCTGACCACTTGGTAGGGCGGCAATAAAAACTCTAAAAAAAATTTATCCTGACATTTAACGTGAATATGAAGTCGTTTTTTTTAAATTAAAAATACGAATTTAATATGGGAGTGTCAAGGCTTATCAAGATACTCTGTGGTGCAGATAATTGCGGAAAAACTGGTCACCCCTCACCTCCGTTACATAGATTTAATAACACGGGACCTCAAATCAGTGAACATCAATCCTGACCATTGGGAAGACATAGCTCTAGACCGCACCAGATGGAGAGAGACAGTGACCAAGAAAGCTATGGACAGTGAAAGAACATGGGCCTCAGCCTTGGAAGAAAAACGTACAATGCGAAAAATGACCAGCTCTTCTACCACCGAAGCGAAAGCCACCTTAACCTGCGCTATTGGTGGACGTGAGTGTCTCTCCAAAATAGGGCTCCACAGCCACATTGAAAAAGTGTGCGAGATGAACCAGAGTCGTCCTACGACTGAAGGAGGTCAACAACAATAACCTTTTCATTCAACACTAGATCTTTGTTTCATCATGATAACCTTTCAAAGTGAATTTATCCGACCATTCGTCACATCCATAGTAAATATAGAAACAATCTATTGGTCTAAAGAGCCAATATATTGTGACGTTGGAGGTCAGTGTTCAGGCCCTTTTTACCGATTAGTTACTATGTATCGCGTATGTTAAACAGTGAGTATGTTAGTATCTAAACTAGAGGTGAATATGTGTGTTGGGCATCAAAATGCTTGGTGACGCAACAAAACAATGTGTTTGTTTTCTTGAAAAACTTAATGCAATGACTGTCCTAACTCTTGCACACACAGTCTGAACCAAATCTTGCACACAGTCTGAACCAACTCTTGCACACAGTCTGAACCAACTCTTGCACACAGTTTGAACCAACTCTTGCACACAGTCTGAACCAACTCTTGCACACAGTCTGAACCAACTAAACAAATGCAAGAAATCACGTGATCCGTCGCTGGCAATTAATTTTCCGGCCGACAAACTTGATGGCCGCTGACCACTGAATTATTGAGCAAGACACAAGAGGCCGCCACGAAAATTGGGCCCCAAAGAGTGTTGTCCACAGAGGCGCTAGAACTAAGACCATCAGTACGTCGTGGCGTGTCAGCCTGACATTTAGATAGACATAAGAGCAAACAGGGCTTAGCGAAACAAACATACATTCACCCAAACCCGCACATACAACAGTAAAAACAGACACCTAGTATACTACTGAAAACGAATTATTAATTGTAAGTGTCTGCTCTGTTACTTTTCGGACACCCTCTATTTCAGTAGACATTGAAAAAAGAAAATAAGCTACAATCAGTGTCTTAACTCTTTCTCTCCTAACTGACGATACCAGCGTTGATTCCACAAGATTGTGGTAAATAATTACGGAGAAAAAGAGTTAAAGATCCTACAAATTTAAATAAAAAAGTAAAGTTCCCCTTTCAGACCTGGCAGATCTATATGGTCACCTGTTTCTGTGGCCCAGGGTTAACGAGGGTGTGATGTGCCAGCACAACGATCTACCGCCTTTACTTTTCATCAACTAATGTCAGGTACCCATTAGAGCTGGGTGGACTCAGAGGAGCCCGAAGGTCGTGAAATTAAAAAAATCCCAGTCTTCACCAGGACTCGAACCCGGGATCCCCGGTTCAGAAGCCAAGCGCTACACCGCTCAGCCCCCACGCCTGGAAACACGTATAAATCCTCCTATATTTAGCCATTCTAACAAAGGACCGTAATGAATGAAATTTCCCAACCAGAAATCCTGCGAGGCACATTTTATAAACAACCTTCCCTTAAAATAGCAGCCCTAAGCAGAAATATTAGCTAATTCAATATACTTTTGTCAACAACTTATTTTGTTCAATTGTAAAATCACTACATTCCTAAAGTATTCCTTTACTTTTTTTTTTTTTGCTCTGTCACCCACTAAATCACAGTCTTACATTTTCCATCAATACACGAGAAGACAACTCTCTTTACACATTCCCTTCCAGTCAGCCATTGTTATCTTCCCCTTACTCCAATCCCGTCAATCCGTGCTAAGCGTCCAGCTCGAGATTTTTCAATCTTCTGTACAAGAAGAAAAGAAAGTGTTTTTTTTTTAGAAAAGATCTCTACAGCAGCAATGGCGCAGGTCGCAGGCGGAAGTGATGCACGGGAAGCGAGAGGTCACTTTCCTTGCAATTGATTGGCCGAGTGCGTATGGCATGTATGCACTGTAAAGGCTTCAGGATGTATGCATGAGTGAACTGGGTATACCACTTGTTATGGATCCCATTGATTAAGCCGACACACTTACAGAGCTTAGAGGAACAATGTACATTAGTATTACTATGAAGGTTAAAGCGACCTGATACAACGTAAACTATTAACAACTTGACCAAAACATGCAAACTATTTTTTTTTTACTTCCGGTTGTTGCCCTTCATATGACAAAAGAACTAAGAGAATTGCAGCGAGTGGTAATATCGGCTTACATGGGATGCCTTAACCACGGCCCGCGGACAATGTCCTGGAGGTGGTGCGTTGCTACCCTCCACACCACAAATGGTCAGTTCTAAAGGACTGGATGATAGCTGTTCTCGGTTCAGTGACTCGTAAAGAGCGAGGGAAATATTTATCTGGCAGCCACCCGGAAACAAAAGGTAAAATACTACTGACCTATGGTCATTCGTGATCTAGGTAAAGTTTAGTGATGTGTCATTTTAGTCTCCCAGGAGAGCTTTGATAAGTGTCATCTTTGTCTTTAAGGATAGTGACATCTTTATCTCCCAGTTTACCTCAAATGGGTGTCATCTTTGTCTTTCAAGTCAACTCTGAAAAATGACATCCTTGGCCTCTAGTTCAACTCTGATAAGTTTCATCATTGTCTTTCACGTCAATGATAAGTACTATCTTTGTCTTTCGAGTCAACGATGATAGGTGCATTCTTTTTCTTTCATATCATCTCTGATAATTGTCATCTTTGTCCTTCAGGAAATAAAAAAAAGTCATCTTTGTCGTTGAGAAAATTTTTAAAAAGTCATCTTTGTCCTTCAGGAAATAAAAAAAAGTCATCTTTGTCATTGAGAAAATTTTTAAAAAGTCATCTTTGTCCTTCAGGAAATAAAAAAAAGTCATCTTTGTCCTTCAGGAAATAAAAAAAAAAGTCATCTTTGTCCTTCAGGAAATAAAAACGTCTTATGTCTTACACTACTTTTCTTATAATACAATCAGACATTTTGTTTCGATCTCTTTTTTTTTTGTCGTCTTCATGAAGAGATCGGTTGGTAGGAAACAGGTTTTTGGAGACAGAGACGTGAAATTCAAACACCTTGACCTACTTAATGACTACTAAACTCTGATTAGAAGTACCTAAGAGCCCCATTCTTCAAGCGCTGTTGGTGTCTCTGTAGGTTTTCGTATATGTTGTGTAACGACCGCGTTATTTATTTGCATATTTACAAAGCTGATATCAACTCACTGTGTCGGTCTGGTCAAAATCTTGCACACCTTATTTCTACCACTTCCCTATGCTTTGAAAAAATTTTAACTTCGCCCAATTATTTGTTGTCAATGACAACAAACAAACCAATCAAAAGATTACCTTATTACCTTATTATTTTATTAACCAATCGCAATTACTCGCAATTAATTAATTTTGTTATACACACACACACACACACACACACACACACACACACACATATATATATATCAGGGGCGCACTGGCGACCAACGAAAAACAAAATTCCATTGCTACAGCAGAGCAATACACAAAGGCCCGGACACGTTTTCTTGGTTTTTTTTTTTTTTTAATTCTTATTACAATTAATATTGTTTGAAATTCAACAAGAATATATATATAAAAACAACAACATAGGCTACACTGTACTTATCATTTGCAAAACCTTAGACCGTACTTTCTGCTATGCACGAGCGGCATGGACTGCTTTGATGTCTTCGAGGCTGTGTTTGACCAAATTATTTTGCTGGTCGGCTGGCCTTTTTGCTGGCCTTTGATGGCACTCACATTTTTTTTTTTTGCTCCTTCCCTCCCCCGTCTTTGAATGGTTCCAATGAAATTTAACCAAAAAGAGGGATGAGAGAGGTTAAGTTAGAAAACATTGATATAAAGCAGCCAAAAAAAAAAAAATAGGCGAGACAATTAGCTCTTTAACAATACTTAATAGAAATCATCTTTAACACATACACACAGACGCGAAATTGCAAATTGCAAATCGCCCAACTAATTTATCAATATGGGTATAAAGCTCTACTTTCAGCGATTTGAAAAGAAAAAGTAAGTTTCTTTTTGTTTATTTTTGATAACATAGATCTAAAAATACTACACTTAAGGCTTACAAAAAAAATTATTTAATTAAAAAATTAATCTAGATCTAAATAAATGTTTCTATTATTATAATTAATAGCAAACTTATGCTTAGTATGAAGTCACTTTGGTTTCTTATAGTTATAATGTTTTTTTGTTTGGTGTAATGCACAAATTGTAAGACAAATTTCCATACGGACAATAAAGATTATTATTATTATTATTATTAATGAGGAAATTTTATTACAATAATTACAGTAATTTATATAGCGCTGTCACATCCGATATTTAATGAAAGGAGATTATTTTATATTTTAAATAATGGGTCATGGTATATTCTTAAACAAATCGCGTTTTTTTGAGAATGTACTAGTAAGAAGCAAGAGCTTTTCACATTAAATAAGTGCCTTTCTAACAGTTCTGCTTTATCTTATCTTTTAAATCAATGGGTTGCCCGAGTCAGCCAGGAAAACCAATGATTTAGCATATTTTAAGTCACAGATCAACATGCATGACTAGATTGACACCTGAAATGCGTAAGACGTAACAATCTTATTTTTTGAAGAAATGTAATCTATAAGTAATACCAAAAAGCTTCAAACTCATTAGGCTGCTACGGTATTGTTTATAGTTTTCAGACTACATACATGTATAAATAGAATACATTATGTAATCCTACGAATGCATACATTCAGTTTTCGATTCGTTATCAAACTTTATATATTTTGAAGAGAATTAGGCTTACACCTATAATATAACGCATGGGCGTAGCCGGGAGGGTAGGGTCTTCAAACCATCACTAGCCTCAGACCTTATTGTCTGAAAGGGAAACTTTACTTACTGGCCCAGTGCAGCAAACTATGATCACCAAATTTCATGAGCGTAGCCACAAGGGGTTTTGTGGTTTCCCTCCCTCTCCAATACAAAAACTAAAGCATTTTACCATTTTCTACCAGTCGATGGACTCCGTTGAATAGCAGATTTGAATTTTTTTATCGAAAGAGTAGCAGGCTAATTGCGCTGTAGATACCTCAGAATATGCATTATTAAAGCTTAAAATAACGGAAATAATGCTTGGTTCCTGGGCCACTGGGCGAGCTCACAGCACTGCGCTCCCCCGGACTTCCTAGCTATCCATTGGCGGTGTGTACTGTCTTTCCACTAATTATAGGAAGAGAGTCTTCTAGGGTAGAAAAAAAGTTTGAAAGAATGAAAGATCAGAATGTAATGAAGATTAATTGCATATACACACACACTATATATATATATATATATATATATATATATATATATATATATATATATATATATATATATATATCATGGGCGTAGCCAGGGGGGGGGGTTCAAACCCCCCCCCCCCACCCCGAAATGAAATCCCCCCCCCCCCCGGCATCGGAATTTAGTGACTGACTTTTTGCTTTGATTTTGTTTATTTCAGGTGAGATTTTAATACTAAACTATCACTTGTCCCAGCACAACCAAAGGGGTTTTGAGTTGAAAACCCCCTACCAGGGGTTTTGAGTTTTAAACACTTGTCTGGGGTTTTTGCAGTTAACTCCCCCTCTTCTATAAAACAAAACAAAAAAAAATGCAAACGAAAATCCCCTAATTCCAAGAGCACAGTTAAGGGAGATTTTGATTTTAAACCCCCCTCTAAAATTTACGATAAACCCCCTCTTCAACATAAAAAAGCTAATTACGCACTCAAAATGTTATGAGCGTAGCTAAATGGGTTATGACTCAGTTTTGAGTTTAAATCCCACTTCAGTGGGGTTTGAAGGTAAAAAATACCTCTTTAATATAAATAAAAGCAAATAACTCACTCTAAAATCTATGAGTGTAGCCAAAGGGGTTTTGAGTTTAAACTCCCCACCAGGGGGGTTTGAGGCTAAAAAATACATCTTCGGTGTAAGAAAAAAAGCAAATTACGCACTCAAAATGCTATGAGCGTGGCCAAAAGGGGTTTTGAGTTTAAACCCCCATTCAGAGGGGTTTGATGCTAAAAATACCTCTTCAATATAAAAAAAAAGCAAATTACACACTAATATTATTTGAGCGTAGCCAATCCAATCGGGGGTTTTGAGTTTAAACCCCTCTTCTACAGATGGCTTTTTTAAAAGTTTAAAACCCCTCCAGGTGGTTTTGAGTTTAAGATACCCCTACAGAGCAATTTGAGGTGGAAAACCCCCCGACAGATGATTTTGACGATAAAACTTCTCTTTCGATATAACATCTAAAGCAAACTACAGGCACTTAATGCCAAGAGCGTATTCAAGAGAGGTTACACATTTTTACCAGTGGCAGGGCTCCATTAATAAACTGCAGTGAATAGTCATCTGCCGAAATTGAAAAACACTAAATGTGGCTCAACAAAGATGGCTAAGACAGATTTTATGAGTCAGTTATAGAGATCGGGTCTAAATCAAGAAAATCCTTTGCTGAACTAGGAGTCGACCCTTTAGTAAGATTGTGAGAGAGCGACGCATGAGGTTTGCGGGACATGTTCTCGACAAAATGAATTACGCATAAGAAGAGTTGCAATGATATCCTAGTACAGCTTGACGCCACTCATTCATGGAGGTCCTCAAGGCAGGTGGGAAGAGGCTTCAGACATAACCAGTGACAGATTTTTATGGAAACAACTTGACGGCAAATGCGCCGAAGGGTCTAAGTCAGTAAGAATAGCACATTAGGTTTTTGAAATAAAACTTTTTAATAGCAGGAAAATGCAGTGTAGATACCTTAGAATATGCATTTTGTTGGCTTTCAATACCAGAAATAAGGCTTGGCGGCGGGGCCAGTAATGTCGGGGAGTCTACAATTTTATGGAAACAGCTTGACGGCGAATGCGCCGAACGGCGCGGGAGGATCTAAGTCAGTAAGAATAGCACATTAGGTTTTTGAAATAAAACTTTTTAATAGCAGGAAAATGCAGTGTAGATACCTCAGAATATGCATTTTGTTGGCTTTCAATATCAGAAATAGTGCTTGGCGGCGGGGATTCACCCCGAGATGGGGGAGCTCCTAGCGTTCCCCCAGACCCCAATGCTAGTAATGGCAGGGAATCTACTATTTTTCCACTAACTCATGGAAGAACGTATCCTAGGGCAAAATAAAAGACTTCCGAAAGAATGAAGGGTCAGAATGTAATAAAAATTATGTACACACACATAAATACATATACTTTTTTTTCACGGGGGGAGGGGGGGGGGTCTGGGGGGGAGGAAAAAAAATCCACCCCCAACCCCCCCCCCAAAAAAAAAAATCCTGGCTACGCCCATGATATATATATATATATATATATATATATATATATATATATATATATAAATTGCGGAGTGGGGTAAAAATCCCCCCCCCCCACCGAAAATATATGACATGCCATATATATATACAGTAAAAGGAGAAAAACCTTGCAGTTCTGATAGCTATGGAAGTAGATGTATGTATGTCCCTATTTTGTATATATCTCAGTATGCGATATTGCATATTAAAATATCTTAGTATTGTTAATGAGCCAATGAATAGTGGTAATGTTGTGGTGGACAATGAACTCAAATCTTCATTATGTTTGGACTTAGAAGAGTATCGTGCCATAGAAAAAATAAAATTGAAAATGAGATATATTATAAGCATAATTTTAAAAAATTACATTATAATATACTAATATTAAACTTGCAAAGAATTCATTTTAAACCATGATTAAAGTACGCCAGTTTCTTCCCTTTAAAAATAAATATTTTTAGAACACTATCTTGGTTATATCGACATAGGGCGGACAACTCTAGCAAATAAGAATTACTTGGTGCATTCATTAAAAAAAAGAGAGTTGTCCCATGTCACTTGCAGCACGCAGAACGTGAGCGAACGAGGAATTATCCGTGATGGCATGGGGGATAACCGGGAAGAAAAATAAAGATAGCGATAAGAACTAGCAGTTGCTTCCCTTAAACTGAAAAACCGAAGTGTGAAGGCCAAGCGATTTCAACATCCTTTCTCTCTTCATCTCTCTCTCTCTCTCTCTCTTTCATACTATCCCTTTTTCTCTGGATTGTACTCCATCTCTATCTCCCAATATATCATTTCCTCAGTTCAACGTTTTCAGACTCTCTCTCTACCTCTCTGTCTCTCTCTCTGAATCAATCACATGTTCAATACTTTATAATTAAAATTTGAGATGCATAATTTATAAAAAAAAAAGGAACAATCAAGTTTCTCCTTTGTTCATCCATTTATCTTTCTGTCCGTGTTTGTAGATATCAGATAGTCTTTGGAACGTCACGTAGAGTTGCGGGTCAAGTGGGTGACCTTTAGTTTTAATGGTATGCCTTTGTATTTGGTCACTCAGTCTAAGAGACAGTCAAACTCTCAAACAAGAAGACAGTCATTTGGGTCAATTAAATTTGGGTTCAGTGGCATGGAAGAACAAAGACTGTTCAATGACATATTGAAAATAAAAACTTGAATGCGAAAGAATGTCTTAAATGTGAGAGCAGGTCTCAAGTGTGAGAGTAGGTCTTAAATGTGATAGTAGGTCTTTAATGTGAGAGTAGGTCTCAAATGTGATAGTAGGACTTAAATGTGAAAGTAGGTCTCAAATGTGAGAGTAGGTCTTAAATATAAGAGTAGGTCTTTAATGTTAGAGTAGGCCATTCAAGTGAGAGTAGGCCATACATGTGAGAGTAGGCCATACATGTGAGAGTAGGCCATACATGTGAGAGTAGGACTTACCATGAATATATTAAAGTAGGATTTGAATTTGAGAATAGGTCTTCATGTGACCATTGGTCTGAAATGTGAAAGTAAATTGACTCTAAAAAGTCACTTCTGTCTGTGCTACAGGTCAGAACTACACAGCTTTGATGTCAGGCCCTCCCCCATGTCATCATTATACCATTCTCGGACATTGTAACACCAGAAAACTCTGAATTAAAAAAACAACAAAAAACCTTAAGTCCAGACTTGGAGAAGAGTTGAAAGCGGAGACTAGAAAAGAAGATTTTTTTTTTGTTTCTCTTCCCAAAGAGTCGCAGCACGAAGGCTTTTCCGGTTCCGCGTAAGAAGGGTAACTCTAGGCGAACTTCCTGCTTGACTTCTCTGAAGAAGGGGGAGTGGGGAAGGTGAAAGAAAAAGAAGAGTTCCTGATTTGGAAATCAAATGAGACTGTTACCATCCGCATACCTAAACCATGAGGGTACCAAGGCGGGGTCAGTGGGCTCTAGAGATGTAAGATTCTTTAACAAGAGGGGCAGGGGAAGCAAGGTGATCTTCTATTTGAAACTTATCAATCAAACCCTGACCCTAATAGCCAGAATGTTTAAAATGAAATTTTTCAAACTAGCTAGACTTTTATTTTTGTCTTTTGTTCACTAGAGTATGAGATAGTGCTGGATTCTGATATATGAGAGTATGAGATAGTGTTGGATACTGATATATGAGAGTATGAGATAGTGCTGGATTCTGATATATGAGAGTATGAAATAGTGTTGGATACTGATAAAGCTGCAATAAAATCTATTTAAAACAAAATTCGCAGATTTCGAAAAAAACAAGTAAAAGATATTCATATAAGCAGTAAAAAACAAAACAAATACTCGCAAAAATCTATAATGTTTTAATTGCATACTTATTGTCCTCAAACTTAGTAGCTATAGATTAATGCTAAAGTATTTTAACAACGTAAAGACCGACGCTACCATTACGTATGTGTAAGTAGCATGCATACACACGTTTTGATTGGCAAGTGGCACACCAACGTTTCCCATACAGAAACGTAATAACTAGAGAGCCTATCAAACTTTGTCTTTGGTAATACTTTTATTTTTAGTCGATCATATGTCGACCAAATATACAAAACGTAAATTAGACTGAAAGGGGAAATAATACATGTATTGCAAATAGAGGGCTGACATTTTTGTGTCTTTAGGTTATCAATGTTTGTTTTGTAACTAAACATCACTAAAAAAGTGACCAAAATATTTATAAGACAGAAACACATGTATAAAATATACAAACATTGATAGGATTATCTTAGCTTTTAAAAACACATTTTCTAATGAAATACATTTTCGTTACATAGGTAGATTTCAGTTCACAGATAAATGCAAGTTTAAGATTCCAGGGAATATTTAGATTTTATTTTTTAGGGTCAAGTTTAGGGTTGTTGTTTTTTCATCTTATGTCTGTACGATAATTCACAGTAGCTTGGCGAATGAAGCAGGACTTTCATTTTTTTTATATAAATGTTTAAATAAGTCCATACACGCTCAAGTCAGAAACATTTGGGTCTGTTTTAGTTTAAAAGGGGAGACTATGACGCATCTAGTGAACTGAAATGTTACTTCTAAGTATGCGTAGAGAACATGTGACTGGAAACAAGAAAAATAGTTTTATTATTTTTTTAAGAGGCCAAGATAAATAAGAGATAAAGGCAAAAAGAGAAAAAAGATAATATGAGATTAAAGTAACAAAAAAAATCAACAATCCTATTACCAATGCGAGTCAGATTACTCACTGTAGACCAATCGTAGACCCAGTGACAGGGAGAGGCCTTCATGACGTCACATAAACAGTAACACACACACACACAGACGCTTTCACTCACACACGCTCTCGCAAACACAGACACACACACACACACACAATAAAGGTAATATGAAGCAATAAGTGTTTAGGCAAAAAAAAAAAAATGCCTAGGTATGAAGCTGTTTAATCAGTACATTTACTAGGTAAAAAGGAAATATACATCAATTAGCAGACCAAGAAGAACAAGTAGAAGAAAGAAAGGAGAAAAAGTGGGATGACAATAAATAGGAGCAACTAGAACTTACCTTTAATCGCTAGTGATCTGGATCAAGGGAAGTAATCCAATAAAAAAGTAATCCGCCATGTTAACTCTGGTGAATCCATTGTTAGAGATCTGTGAATAGAAGAAAAAAAACAACAGATTTTGCAAACATTATCAACATAGAAAAAAAAATTAGATAAAAAAACGGGGCTGGGGTGTATTTAATGTAAAAATAAACCTTTATCCCACGTCTACTTGTTCTCCTATGGTCTCCTATGTTCCTCTCCAAAATGATGGTAAATAAAACTGAATCGCTGATGTTCCTATTGAATTGACATATGTCCTTCCAATGTCTACGTTTGGACATCTGAGTGTGAGAAGTATGCAGACAGGCTCACAGATCACGTGAGTGCTACTCTACGATGCACCGTGTCATTGCAGATGCACGTCACAGGGACGTCTCCTCGAACTAATAGCCACCCAAAGAATCTGGACAAGTGGAAGACAGAAAATTGAATTTCATATGTTGTGTAGGGGGGAAAGCGTGCCTGTAATAAAAGACAACAGACAGACACACAGGATGAATACGAGAGAGAGAAAGAGACAGAGAGAGAGAGTGAGATAGAGAGAGAGAGAGGGGTTTGGAGAAGTAACGGACAGAGGAACGTAGTGTACGTAAGAAATATTTGGGGTCAATGGGTTATGACAGCAATCTATACACCCTTCCTCCCCTCCCCCTTACTGTAAACCCACCGACATGTTTACAAATCTAATATTAACTTCCTCCAGGTCTGTCCCTCTGTCGGGTACACATCTTGTACACGTTTTAATCTCCCATTTTCCATTGTCGAATCAAGTGGAAATTTTGTACATTCATATATGGTCATGACAAAAGATGACAAAATAAAATAATAAACTAATTAGTAAATCAATTAGTGGTGATTAATTAACTTTGTTTTATCTAGAAAATAAGGTAGTTAAGCTCTACAGTATTGAGAGATATGGCAGTGATTATGACGTTTTTCCCATTGGATAAGCCTTTTAAAGTTTTTTTTAAAATTACTATTTTTGTTATTAATTAAAACCATTTTTGCCGTGCCCTCGGCTAGATCTTTTAGTACAAATTTTCGAATGCTATAAAAAAAAAAAGTATTAATAATAACAGGTGTGATGGTTGGGGTTTGAATATTTCTTTTCTAATTTTAATCTTAGGGGCTGATAGGGCAGGATGCGGACAGCGGGGCAGATTTTTCCGGTGCATCTATGTAATAAGAATACTGAGGAAGACATATATTTCACATAAACATTACTGATGTCTATTGTGTCCGTAAAAGTGTATGAAAAACAAAATTGCAAAATGTTTTAAATCCTGAAACTGAACAGAGCTTTAAAAGAAACAATGCAGTATTTTTCTATAATTTTAATATTTTATCTTATATTTCAAATATTTTTTAAATGCTGGGCACGTTTAGATGACGGTTAAATTAATTTTGTAACAAATGTTAACAATATCTAAACATTTATTTAAACGAGTGTCTAATGTTAGAAATTACATGAGTTGTTTCCCTTGTATTCATTTTTTAAATTAAAATAATTTGATCCTGCATAATTAGTCTTGCTTAATTTATTCCAAATAAAATCCAATCAGAATTGAATCTTTAAGTGTGATTTAAAGTGGGGTCTCTAAGCCTGTCGTCTATTTGTTATTTATAAATCAAACTATAATTTATGCTATAGCATTATTGTTTTCCATTCTACAATCGCTGTGTTCGGTGGTGTTTATATTGATACGTGAACAATATAATGTAACGAGAAGTCGTTTCTGATGAAGTTTTTGTCGTAACAAATGCAAGCTAACTGTTCATCTAACTGTGTAGTCATGGCATTTTTATGTTGTTGTTTTTTTGATGATGCGAAGAATTACGCCAAGAGAGAGAGAGAGAGGGGGGGGGGGGGTAAGTGTGAGTGTAAGAGGGTGGGAAAGAGAGAAGGATGCAAAGAGTTGGAGAAAAATGTGCAGAAGAGAGTAAGAGAAAGAGTGAGAGACTGAGAGAGAATCAAAGGTTGAAGGAGCGTTTATACGTGTGTGTGAAATAGGTAAGGGGAGGACCAAATAGTGTGTGGGAGTGAGAGAGAAAGATTGAGTGTTCGAAAGAGTTTGTGTGTGAGAAACAGTCAGAGAGAGAGAACAAACGAGTGTTCATAAGAGAGAGAATCTGAGAGAGAGAGAGAGAGAGAGAGAGAGAGAGGTAGAGAGAGGATAAAATAGTGCCTGTGAGGTGTTTGGTTAGGTGTGCGAGACAGATTGAAAAAGAGGTACAGAGAGGGCGAAATAAGGTTTTGGGGTAAGGAGGAAATAGATAGAGAGAGAAAAGGCAAAGAGTTTGTCTGAGAGAGAGACCAGAGAGGGATAGAGTTAGGACAAAGGAGTGAGAGAGAGCTTGAAGGAGAAGTACAGAGAGAGCTAAAAGAGTGAGTAAGAGAGAAAGAAGGTAGGGAGAAGGCAGAACAGTTTATGTGTGAGAGAAAAACAAACAAGAGAGAGAGAGAGAGAGAGAGAGAGGTATAGATAGAGAACTTAGAGGAAGAAAAAACAAACAACAAAAAAAAACGTTTTTCAACCCGCTGTCAACTAGTCTGGCGAGATGGACAATGCATGTTCTGTCCAGTTCAGTAGAGGGCATCAAATCGTTACAACGCCTCACATCAGATGGAGTAGAGCAGATCCTCTTGAAAGTTTGACGTCGCTAGGACGAGTCTCACATGACATGGAGGACCACAATGACAAGCCTTTGTGATCGGAGACGCTGGTAATCCTACAGTTTAATAATTTGATCTCTGGCTCCGCGGGACATAGCGGAATGTTTTGATTCAATTAAGCCAAACGTAGGAACGTTTTGAAAATAGCGCCTAGCTTCATCCGAAAACAAAACAACAATACTCTGGTGGCATGTGAGATTGAGTGGCTAAAACAGCCTAGCCCCCATATCAAGGCTCGGGTTCGAATCTCAAATCGAGCTGAGATGTGTTTAATGATCGCCTAAAGGCAGCACCAAAACCTTCTCCCAGATTCCTTCTATTCTCCCTTTCTGGTCCAAAAATGAGAGAGCAACATGGCGTAGTCAGAATGTTTTTAAAAAGTAACTTGTTTTCTCTAACAACACTGAAATATATATGTTGGTGATGTATACATTTACTGTAACGTAGCCACAGTTTACTGTTAAACAATACTATACAGCTGGGGTTCTCAACCTGTGGATCGCGACCCCCTTGGGGGTCGATTGACGATTTGCAAGGGGTCCCCTAAGACCATCGAAAATATGGATTGTTATTGTCTATTCTTCTATTGCTGTGTGTGTGAGTGGGGGAGGGTCGCGGCAGAATGGGGGATTGTAAAAAGGGGTCGACGAGCTTAAAAAATTGAGAACCGCTGCTATGCAGTGTTTGAATACCGAGAGCCATCTTACTACGTCGTTGTTCCGTATGTCGCTCTTCCGTGGTGGTTCTTACTACGTCGCTCTTTTGTGATGTTCTTAATATTTCTCTATTGGGGGTGGGACTTACTATGTCACTCTTGGGGGTGGGACTTACTATATCGCTCTTGGGGGTGGGACTTACTATATCGCTCTTCGGTGATGCTTCGAGATAAAAAGTTTATAGATCTTCTCCATTTAAAGTGGTCAACAAATTATGTATACAGTCGAGTCGAGAGTTTTTTAACATTGAAAAGCCTTAACTTCATTCCCGATGAAGTGTCGGGACATGAAGGCAACTAATAAAACTATTGTGAGCAGCAACAGTCCACCATCTGAAATTGTCTAGTAGTGTTGTGCGTCGCACTTGGAACACTAAGGCCAGCAACAGCGAACAAAAGCTCCTTTTCACCAGCCTGAATTGGGCTGCAAGTTCCTCTAGAGACACGGCCGAAGGCCGCACCACAGGAACCCCCGTCGTATTCGTATACTGTAGCAGTCCAACCGTGCGGGACACTCCATTTATGTAACGGCCCTTTGAGGGACGGCGCCTGGACTTTGGCAGATCGCTGCGGGAGCTTTTTTACATCCCTGCACAGTGCAATGAGGTTACTCTCGCACCCTGTTAGGCACTCCCACGGGGAGCCTTGTTGTGCTACCCTCTGGCCTAGTCTTCCCCTCTCAAGACCGTTTCCACTCGGGCGCCACGATGAGGCAGGGCAGCAGTCCACCAGTTTATCGATAAACGAATGACTAATATGTTTTTGAAAGTACACGATAAAGTTTCGTTTGTATATTATTACTTGAAGAACTGCGTCCTCTATTAAATACATTAAAGAATTTTAGAATATTAAATTACTTTTACATTTAAAAAATATTTAATTTCTATATATTTCAAAAACGGCATTTAGCTTTGAGGAAAAAACAGTTTTTCTATCCTCATGTGGCAAGTCATATAACAGAAACGAATTTATTATTTTGATAAATTTAAGTAAAATAAATAAAATTTCCACAACAAAAGAAAGTCAGAGTTAAAATTTAGAATTTAGTCCTGATTTCGTTCGTCTGTACTAAGATAAGCTCAAACTATTGTGACGTATTTCTGAATCTTCTGGCTAAATGTATTAGTAGGCACACAAATAAAAACACTGCAAAGAACTTGACGACTCAACTTTCAGCTTCATATAACTTTATTGACTATTAACTCTAACAATTTGTTACTCTAACATGTAGCGTAGAAGACTGTACAATATCTGTCAGTTTACAGTTAGCTATACTTCGTTGCAATTCATCTCTTCACTTCGTTGCAATTCATCTTTTCTCAACTTGCATCGAGCCGTATTCCACAGAACAGACCAACGACACACTTTCCAGTCGCTCCAGGTCTCCCAAAGCTGAACCAAGTCGTACTCAAGTATACCGAATAAGAGCCGCACACGTCTTACATCGACTGTATCGACTCTAACGGCTCAAGTGCAATGTAGTTCACTGTATAGACTTTAACGACAGTAGTCCACTCCAGTTAACTCTACCCTAGTTAACTTGCATCGAGTCGTACACATCTCTCTCCTCTACTGTCTCGCACAGTAGACAATAGTACCGACGACTCACTCTCGACTCCATACCACTGACTTTTACATTAACTCTCTGGCTTATATAGAGTCCCTAATCGCTTGTCCAAAGTTATATAAAAACGGGTAGTATCCTCTGGAATAACACGTGAGGAAACGTCACATCCTGTCTTTGTTTTTACGTGTAGATTCCAGAGAACACCTGCTGCAGTGTCATCAAGCCAGGGTCACACGTACTGACCTCTATCTGTCACTGTTCATTAGTAACTGCCCCCTTCTTAGATCTATTTATCCCCTCGAACAACACGTGAGGACAGGTCACATCCTGTCCTTGTTTATACGCGTAGATTCCAGAGAACACTGGCTGCAGTGTCATCTCGCTGGGGTCACACGTTGACCTCTACTTGTCACTGTTCATTTGTAACACTATGTTATGAGGTGATGAGATCATAAAGAGGCCTGGCTGTATCATAAATTGGTCCGAATGTATCATTATGTGGTCCAACTGTTAATAATGTGGTCTGACTGAATCATTAAGTGGTCTGGCTATATCATGATGTGTTCAGGCCGTTACATTTTGTGGTTTCGCTGTTAGTTTTGTGTTATCTTTGTTTATCATGATGAATCCATTGTGATTGACGAAGAAGTGATGCTGCCTTAATATCAGGTCAGTCCGTACCACATTGTTATCTTACAGCATATTGATCTCGTCATTTAAGTCTTATCTTATCTTATATAATACAGACGTTACTTCAAAAAGAAGATGATTACATCCTACGTGTCATGCATTATAGTCATGCATGTTAACCAAAGACCTAAATTCTGCCAAGTCACTGGTTTTCCTGGCTAGCTCAGGCAACCCATTTCATGTTCTAATAGCACTAGGGAAGAAGGAGCATTTGTACAAATTTGTCCTAGCATATGGGACGAGGAACGTGCCTTTATCTTTGTGTCTTTCAGAGTATTATATTAAATTTTGTTTTTGTATTTGAAGATTATGGTTCAGTGTTTTATGTATAATTGCTACTTTACTTTTGAGTTTTCTGTCCTGAAGGCTTTCTAAATTAAGTGATTTTAATATTCGTTTATGAATCTCACTGCTCAATTTTGTGTCTGCTCCAGTTTCTTAATGTTTTCTTGAGTTGAGGGGGTCCCAAACAGAGGATGCGAATTCCATTATTGGCCAAGGTTAAATAACATACTCAATAAGTATTATATCATTAAGACGACGATGGTATAAGATACAGATAGACCGCCATCTTTTAACACTGCAAGCCGCCTAATTCCAGTTACAAGGCAAGGGTTAGGGTAATTAAATTACTAAGTCGTTAGAAATATGTCACGTGCTGTTTTGGCATGCATCTATTTATAGAATGACGTCAGGGGAAAGTCTTCTTGACCTTTAGAGATCCACAGCTTCAATGCTAATTATAGGAAGAAAGAAAACTATACATAAGGAAGAGACTGTCTGGGTAAATGGAGACGATAAGAGAGCTAATGTGTGGGGAGTTTCAAGTCTCTTAGCGCCCTAGTGGCGCCTGCATGACATGTCTCTTACTTGGCAATGTATCTAGAACCTGGCTATAGGGCGTAACACAAGGCTCGATGTTTTCGGTGCGTAATATCTATTTTAGTGATAGGAGTGTGAAGGGAGAGTGGTGTAGGTGATAGTGCGATAGATGTGTATGTGTTAACATTACACTCCATAAAATTCAATGAAATATAGAATTATTAGATAGTTATAATTATTAGATTATTAAGTATTGATAGATAGATAGACAGACAGACAGGTAGGTAGGTAGGTAGGTAGGTAGATAGGTAGACAGACAGACAGACAGACAGATAGTCAGACAGACAGACAGACAGATAGATAGATAAATAGACAGATAGATAGATAAGGCCTGTCTTGGAGGTGTTCAGCATTGCACGTTGCGAAGGGCCTATTCACGGACTTAAGATGACAACAATTGCCTTGTTCCTCTTTCCTTATTACTTAATTATACTTGCGCAGTGATGTTTGTCGTGATTATATTTAGCATCTGTTTTTTTTTCCTCAATGGTTATTAATAAATTAATACAATTGAATAAATTTATATACAGTAATAAAACCCCACGCTACTTATATTTAGATACTTTTATATTGTGTTCAGTCCAGAGGTATTCAAATCAAATTATACAACTTCCCGCTAATTGTACAAAGCTCAATCTGAGAGATAGCTGTGCATAACTTAATTATTGAAATAGAATCTATGTCGAATCCAATTGATTTGACCGTTTGATAGACGTCTATATTGTATTCTAAAATAGGGCTCATAGTAAACATGTCTGAATTATAGGATGTCATTTTGACTTCTTTTTCCATGCTATACAATACTAGTGAATGACTTAGGTAGTTTTGACATTTTTATATGCTAGATCACCTGCCTACTGTCATCTAGGCTTGTGACTGTGGCGTAGCTAGGAATTTGCAATCATTTGGAAGCCCTGGGGGTGGTTTTACCCCGGTGGGGGGTTGACCCTGCATTTTGCGTATTATTTAATATCTAATGTAAAAAAAAGAACCCACTCATTTGGGGCCGTCCTCAAGTGGGGATCGTCCTCAAGTGGGGGCCCTCCTCAACTGGGGGCCCGGAGGGATTCTTAAATTCTCCCCCGACTTCTACCATTCCAGCTACGCCACTGGCTTGTGGAACTATTTTATATTTCTTTCATAATTTTGCTATTTTATGCAAATATATTTCAATTTAGAACAAAGTTTCATTTCTTGTTTTATATTAACTTAATTATTGCTAGTATTTGTTTCATTTCTTGTTTTATATTAACTTAATTATTGCTAGTATTTGTTTCATTTCTTGTTTTATATTAACTTAATTATTGCTGGTATTTGTTTCATTTCTTGTTTTATATTAACTTAATTATTGCTGGTATTTGTTTCATTTCTTGTTTTATATTAACTTAATTATTGCTGGTATTTGTTTCATTTCTTGTTTTATATTAACTTAATTATTGCTGGTATTTGTTTCATTTCTTGTTTTATATTAACTTAATTATTGCTGGTATTTGTTTCATTTCTTGTTTTATATTAACTTAATTATTGCTGGTATTTGTTTCATTTCTTGTTTTATATTAACTTAATTATTGCTGGTATTTGTTTCATTTCTTGTTTTATATTAACTTAATTATTGCTGGTATTTGTTTCATTTCTTGTTTTATATTAACTTAATTATTGCTGGTATTTGTTTCATTTCTTGTTTTATATTAACTTAATTATTGCTGGTATTTGTTTCATTTCTTGTTTTATATTAACTTAATTATTGCTGGTATTTGTTTCATTTCTTGTTTTATATTAACTTAATTATTGCTGGTATTTGTTTCATTTCTTGTTTTATATTAACTTAATTATTGCTGGTATTTGTTTCATTTCTTGTTTTATATTAACTTAATTATTGCTGGTATTTGTTTCATTTCTTGTTTTATATTAACTTAATTATTGCTGGTATTTGTTTCATTTCTTGTTTTATATTAACTTAATTATTGCTGGTATTTGTTTCATTTCTTAGTTTTTTAAATTCCTGTGCCATTTTTAGTATAATTACAAATAGAAAGGTTTCATACAGTCTCAATACAGCTATGGGTAATCTCATTACAATGAGAAATAGAGTGGGCAGTTGCTATGATCGGAACGACATCACTCAACCAGCAGTTACCCGCTCTTCAATGGAACGACAGGTGCTGATACTGTTTGGGATAGCTGCCTTATAGTCACCGGCTCCTGACTTTTCACTTCCGAAGTATTTCCCACGATTGGGTATAGCTTCAAGCTAGCATAGGTTTGAAATCATAGTTTTCTTTCTCTTGAGTGGGTAGCAAGCTTAGACTAACAAGACATTAAAGGATGAATTTAACCAATGTTCATGGGCATTGGGAAGCAGATGCTACAACCAAAAGGCTAGTTAATAGCAAGGAGGAATAGAAATATGAAAAAGGATTTAGAAAACAAAGCATGATCACGTTCAGTGAATAATAAATGAGAACAGATGACGTGGAAAGTGCAAGGAAGACATGGAGATAGATACACGCAAAGAGTATAACAAAAGATAGCGTCTCTGGGAAACCATTAGACCGAGATCAAGTTAAATCATTGAATGCGTTTAAATACAATCTGGGCAAAGACACGGTTGTGAATCTTTCAATGTATAGACATATTACATATTAAATATATGCTGATTTTATCAAACGCACAATTCTAAGTTACAAAGGTCAAGGCTGCTTTATGGATACTTCCGTTTGACGATGTAAAAAAAAAAAGTGATCAACGATTTTGCAAATATTTAGGGACAGGTCGAGAGTACTGGTATGACCATCGCAGTGACCGCTAAGGGCTTAAGGATGGTACTTCATCTAAAGTGGGAAATGTACTCTGTAATAAAGTCATGACACCGAATACAGCAGAAACAGTAGCTGCCAAACCAGACTTGACCTTTTTGTCTCAGGCGATTCAGTCTAGACCTAAACTAAAGGAAACAACCTTTCAGACATTCAGCAGGATGTCATGTGTCCAGCACAGCGACAAGCAGCCTTTATTTTCTCCAAGGTCAGACACCTATTATAATTTGGACTCGGGGGCGAAATTTTAAAATTCCAGTCTCCACCGAGATTCGAACCCAGGACTTCTCGGCTCGGAAGACAATCGCGTTACCACTCATCCATCGCGTCCCTTCGAAAGAGCATTAAGTTTGGAGACATGATTCTTGTCTTCTGAATTGATGATTGTCTAGTTGTAATCACTAGACTGGTCGAGCTATTCAAACAGCATGGACACGTTTCTACCTTCTAGATCAAATGAGATCATTCCTTTACATAATAGAACATAGAAAATGTAACTTAAGACAAACAAAACTAGTAACTTAACGAAATAGTCATATTAACAGACATGTACTCAACCCCACAAATACACACAGTAAAGGCAAACGTTATCATTTTGTAAAAATGATGTTATGTTTATTATATGCATTGTAACCTTAGTATTATTATGGCCTGGCTGAGAGTATTAGGAATAAGTTTGAATACAAGCGGAGGTTTGAAACTGTGTATTGTCTGTATAAGACACTATTGTATCCAACCAGAAGTGACTTGTACCTGGTATTTGTTGGAGAAAATAAAACCAGTAGGTCGGTGTGCTGACCACGTGACACCATCATTAAAAGTTGGTCTTAAAAGCAGGTGAACTTGAAATAGCTGTTCATTTTAGAACGAAATTTTATTGCAAAGTCGTCGAATAAGTAATTGTCCAGATTGTGCGACTATTACACATTGACAATGTAATTTCTAATGCTATCATGTGATCAATCGTTTCGTAGATGGACACATTTATGTTTGGCTCGTCTATGTTCTGCTTGGACAGATTCGCCTTAGTCCGTGACCTCCTTGACCCCATATCACGTTGGCTGTGCTAAGTTCCTTCTGAAATGTCAAGACATGTTCAAGTTGTTTACCGCTTGAATTATTTTTTGACTCCTTTGAGGTCTTCAGCGCGAGGATTACGAAACGTCAGATTTATTTCAAAATCAATCTTCATTTAGTTACAGTTTCAAAACATAAAGATGAAAAGAATCGTAAGAGAAATGAAACTTCATTTCGGACTGTCTTCAGGTCATTGTTTTTCTTAGCTTGTCTAGTTTGTGTATGGCAGAGCCGGCTCTATCCACTGTAACAACTGTGAAATATAGTTTTGTTTTAACAAATCTCAGATCGTCTGTCTTTGGGTACACATTTTGTGCACGGTATTTCTTCCACTTGTGTACACCGCTGCCCATAAGGCTTCTTCCTTTTCAGCCAAAAACTTGTGACGTCTATAACTATGACTCCTAAGTATATGTCTAAGAAGGTGTTTGTCACAAATTGTTTTCAACTCAGGTTACAACCACGGGAAGCGACTTCCCTGGTTTAATAAATAAAAAAAGGATCAGCGGTTTTCAAACTATCATGCGCTATCTTCGTAATTCTTCGTCAATGTGGTAACACCCCGTAATAATTTCTAAACATAAAATATGTTATAGTTATTTTTTTTTTAATTTTAGAAGTTCTGTTAGGACTTCTTCAAAGATCGATAATTGATACTTGGTGATGTTATAGCCACCTGAAAGCAATCTAACACATCCATTTGTAATTGATTTTTTTTTCCTCTAGCGTAAATGACTAATGTACATACATAGGAATGATCGACTCGGTGCTCAATCGTGATTGATGTGGCGGCGAGTGAGAAGTAATCGAACTCTGGAATGAAATAGAAAACGCCTGGCCAATTAAGCGTCACATGATCAATCGAGTCCAGCCAATCGTATCTTGAGGAGTGCACGACTTAAAGTCTTTAGACGGAACCAAAGCCAAATTAATATAGAATTAAAGGTCAAGGACAACTAGGGTGACGTCATAAATGGATAGCACACTGCGCTGGTTTCAATTTTAAAAAAACAACAACCAGAAACAAAGGACGTTTCCAATTTTTTCAATAAGTGCAAATCTGTTTACTCTGGATTTGATTACTTACAATGCGAAAAAAACAACAAAAAACAAGCCATCACCGGGTGCAGATCAATGTAAACACAGCTTTTTTGGTGTTGTGTCAGGGGAGAGAACACTTACATTTACTCTCTCCAATATTTTTTCACAATACTTGTACGTTTTTTCCCTAAGCCTCTTTCACATTACACGGTGTAGGCAGTACGGGAAAAAAAACTGTCACGAAGAGCCTGGGAGATTTTACATTAAGCCGTGACGAGGAAATGAAAGTTTGGCGACTGAACTCCGCGGCCACCGTCCGTAAAGTTTGCCTTCTTGACTAAATGCATGTTCATATGTTAGCGGCCCCTGAAAGCTGAACAGACGATAATAGCTACATGTGGTCTCACCGTTCGACTATCTGTCCGTCCAGCCCATTTAGATCCTAAAAATATAGACATATATAAAAGATATTGACAATCTGACATCATGATAATTTAGATTTTCATTGATCTGGAGCAACGGGGGCTATATCTGTAATTTAACACATTAGAAGATAAAAAAATACAATATCGAACTCAGATCAATAAGAAAAAATGAAACCATTCTATGGCTTAAAACTTTAAAAGCCCAGCATTTCAGCCGCATTGATTATCTCAGCAATAATATTGATGTAGGATACTTTTGCCTTTTCTTCCCTGATAGTTGATTATAGAAATGGATTGTTACATTGAAAATCTTGGAAGTCAATACTTTAGTCCAACACTGGCAAAAGTCAAACTACGATGTATTGTTACAGGTTTGGGCTTGTAGGAAAAGAGTAGTGTCAGTTATATATATATATATATATATAAGTCTTCTGGGCCGACTACTAATAGTTAAACTTCTTACAATAGACCATTGTATAGGTCATTTAATGGTTAAACTTCTTACAATAGACCATTGTATAGGTCATTTAATGGTTAAACTTCTTACAATAGACCATTGTATAGGTCATTTAATGGTTAAACTTCTTACAATAGACCATTGTATAGGTCATTTAATGGTTAAACTTCTTACAATAGACCATTGTATAGGTCATTTAATGGTTAAACTTCTTACAATAGACCATTGTATAGGTCATTTAATGGTTAAACTTCTTACAATAGACCATTGTATAGGTCATTTAATGGTTAAACTTCTTACAATAGACCATTGTATAGGTCATTTAATGGTTAAACTTCTTACAATAGACCATTGTATAGGTCATTTAATGGTTAAACTTCTTACAATAGACCATTGTATAGGTCATTTAATGGTTAAACTTCTTACAATAGACCATTGTATAGGTCATTTAATGGTTAAACTTCTTACAATAGACCATTGTATAGGTCATTTAATGGTTAAACTTCTTACAATAGACCATTGTATAGGTCATTTAATGGTTAAACTTCTTACAATAGACCATTGTATAGGTCATTTAATGGTTAAACTTCTTACAATAGACCATTGTATAGGTCATTTAATGGTTAAACTTCTTACAATAGACCATTGTATAGGTCATTTAATGGTTAAACTTCTTACAATAGACCATTGTATAGGTCATTTAATGGTTAAACTTCTTACAATAGACCATTGTATAGGTCATTTAATGGTTAAACTTCTTACAATAGACCATTTTATAGGTCATTTAATGGTTAAACTTCTTACAATAGACCATTGTATAGGTCATTTAATGGTTAAACTTCTTACGATAGACCATTGTATAGGTCATTTAATGGTTAAACTTCTTACGATAGACCATTTTATAGGTCATTTAATGGTTAAACTTCTTACGATAGACCATTGTATAGGTCATTTAATGGTTAAACTTCTTACGATAGACCATTGTATAGGTCATTTAATGGTTAAACTTCTTACAATAGACCATTGTATAGGTCATTTAATGGTTAAACTTCTTACAATAGACCATTGTATAGGTCATTTAATGGTTAAACTTCTTACAATAGACCATTGTATAGGTCATTTAATGGTTAAACTTCTTACAATAGACCATTGTATAGGTCATTTAATGGTTAAACTTCTTACAATAGACCATTGTATAGGTCATTTAATGGTTAAACTTCTTACGATAGACCATTGTATAGGTCATTTAATGGTTAAACTTCTTACAATAGACCATTGTATAGGTCATTTAATGGTTAAACTTCTTACAATAGACCATTGTATAGGTCATTTAATGGTTAAACTTCTTACAATAGACCATTGTATAGGTCATTTAATGGTTAAACTTCTTACAATAGACCATTGTATAGGTCATTTAATGGTTAAACTTCTTACAATAGACCATTGTATAGGTCATTTAATGGTTAAACTTCTTACAATAGACCATTGTATAGGTCATTTAATGGTTAAACTTCTTACAATAGACCATTGTATAGGTCATTTAATGGTTAAACTTCTTACAATAGACCATTGTATAGGTCATTTAATGGTTAAACTTCTTACAATAGACCATTGTATAGGTCATTTAATGGTTAAACTTCTTACAATAGACCATTGTATAGGTCATTTAATGGTTAAACTTCTTACAATAGACCATTGTATAGGTCATTTAATGGTTAAACTTCTTACAATAGACCATTGTATAGGTCATTTAATGGTTAAACTTCTTACAATAGACCATTGTATAGGTCATTTAATGGTTAAACTTCTTACAATAGACCATTGTATAGGTCATTTAATGGTTAAACTTCTTACAATAGACCATTGTATAGGTCATTTAATGGTTAAACTTCTTACAATAGACCATTGTATAGGTCATTTAATGGTTAAACTTCTTACAATAGACCATTGTATAGGTCATTTAATGGTTAAACTTCTTACAATAGACCATTGTATAGGTCATTTAATGGTTAAACTTCTTACAATAGACCATTGTATAGGTCATTTAATGGTTAAACTTCTTACAATAGACCATTTTATAGGTCATTTAATGGTTAAACTTCTTACAATAGACCATTTTATAGGTCATTTAATGGTTAAACTTCTTACAATAGACCATTGTATAGGTCATTTAATGGTTAAACTTCTTACAATAGACCATTGTATAGGTCATTTAATGGTTAAACTTCTTACAATAGACCATTTTATAGGTCATTTAATGGTTAAACTTCTTACAATAGACCATTTTATAGGTCATTTAATGGTTAAACTTCTTACAATAGACCATTTTATAGGTCATTTAATGGTTAAACTTCTTACAATAGACCATTGTATAGGTCATTTAATGGTTAAACTTCTTACAATAGACCATTTTATAGGTCATTTAATGGTTAAACTTCTTATCTTACTTACTTTGGACTTAGATCCTCCCGAGCTGTTTGGTGCATTGGGCGGCAAACTGTCTCCACCAAACGCGGCAATTCCAGACCAGCAAAGATTGTCACTGGCATTGTCTGAAGCCTCTTCCCACCTGGTGTCAACTGCTCTGAGGTCCTACAAGAAAGTGTGGCTCCAAGTTATACGAGGATGTCCTTCTTTGCGCTTTCCTCCTATTGGCCTCCATGTCATCGCAATTCTTTCCGAGAACATGTGCCCAAACCTCGGTCACAACCTCATTAAGTGACCGACAAAGTCCAGCATAAAATTTTACTTCTTTGAGACCCGAGCTCTTGCCGCAGACTCGATAAATTGGTGCGTAATACTAGGAAGGACCCTTATTTAAAATATATAACAGACACTCTACTAAAGTGAACAATGGCCTTTCATTTCCTTGAAAAGTAAAGGTAAGTTAGGTATGTATACTGTTCTTAAGTTTCACGACATCGAAGTGTTTATTTACTATTTGAATTCGTGCTTGAAAAAGATTTTTCGCATAAATATGTAGACCCGAATAGGGCGATAGCATCAAGTGTTAGAATACTCTTCAAGGTGTTAAAAATTGAAAATATTACCATTCTCCAGATCATTCAAAGCAGACCATTTGTGTTGTAAACTAATAATGTAATAGTTTCTTTTGTATTTTTCAATAGAACTAAATCTCCACTAGGAGGTCTGATTAATGAGTGCACTGGTGCTGTTGCTTTCTTAAAATGCGCCTCTCTCTGTACATTTGCGTTTCAAAACTGTTAGCTCATCTCTTACAAGGCAAGCTAATAAATACTATTTCTTTGCCTGCTCAAAACATTTCGCAGCAGCCTTGGGGTAAAAACAAGCAATAAAACAAAAACAAAAAAGAATACTTTTTTAAAAGGGAAGGAATCGATAAGCACTGCCTTTTATCTTAAATCACAGGGTTTATCTCCCTTCATATATATATATATATATATATATATATATATATATATATATATATATAACAAAATTAATTAATTAGATTAACTAATAGGTTAATTTTTGGATTGTTTCGTATATTGTTATCGACAATGAATAACAATGCAAAATTTAAACTTGATCCGAGGACTGGAAGTGGGAGAAATAAAAGTGTCCAAACGAAATGAGAACTAGCATTTATGTCGAAATATTTTTTAAAAATTAATTAATCACCATTAACTAATTGTTAATTTTTTTTTTGATTGATTCATGTCTTGTCAGATTTAATGAATAATTTTGCAAAGTTTTAATTTGATCCGAGAATGGCTAATGGCAGAAAAATCCCGTTCAAACTTTTTACCAGACACAATGAATTGATACTAGCGTTGTAAAGAAGCCGCATTCTGCTTAGGAATCGAAGTTTATCGACTACTGTACTAGAACAATGAGCAAGGCCCTAAGTTAGCTTGCCATATTTCTTTGATACACGATAACACTCATATATGCAACATAGTCAGCAACTCTGTTTGCTAGTCGGAGTTGGACTGTGTACGCCATTGTTGTCAAATCCTTTTTTTGATAGTGCGTATGTGTGTAAGTAGGGGGGGGGGGATTTAGTGTAATATTTAGTTTCGGTGGGAGGCCGGCTGGCAGAGGGATGGAGGCTATAAACTACATCTGATCTTTCTAGATTTAAACGGTGCCGGAGAAAAACAATGCGGCGTCTAATCGAGAGATTTCTAGATTGCTTCCCCTGCCACTAAGATTACGGCAGCAGGAACGGGTAAGAAAAAAAAAATCGAACTCTATTGAGGCAAGCGTCATTGCCGTTGAAAAACGGCGGGAAATGAAGCAGATCAGGACCAGGAAGAAAGAACGGAAGCAGAAAGTGCGCATGATCAGCCTCATCCTAGCAGCCGTGGGATGAATGATGGGTGTATAGAGAAAGGGAGCTAACGCTCTCGCTAATCAATATATAAGTTCAGATTCAAAGTTAGTTACTCCTTTCATTTTTACAGTCTCACAGTGCAGATCCTATGTAAAAACCGCAGTGATATATCCGTAAGTCGAAATGTACTTTGACAAAATTCTAAAAAATGATAATAATTTGATGAAAAATGAGTGACATCTTATTATGGAATGCCCAGAATTGAAATTGATACTAGTCTTGTACCATGAGATAAATGACTAAAATTGTTTAAAATTTTACAAGGGTTTGTTACCCTTGATATTACAGTAAATTATCTCACTTGACTGTCAGTTACCACCCTTGTGGGGTCAACTGCTTTAAAAATATTATTTGCCCGTTGGTATCTTTATTTCTGAATCTTTTTAAAAGTCTTTTAGACGTATAAACCTTATACGTTTTATATTTAGACGCAACATGTATTAATAATTTTCCAAATTTGAATGTACCAGTCAAAATGGCTGTTTTATAATAAGAAAAAAAGGTGTTTTCTAAAACATCACGTGATCAAATCATTTAGATCTGGGATTGTTTCGTCTCATTCCCCTGTTCACCATGACATTATCACTGATTGTGCACTCTTCTCAATAAGTTTATGCATTGTGCACTACATGTTATTAGATATCATATTATTTAGAAACATTATAGGATCTGAACATATCAATTCTTTACGTTCATGGTCAATATCTACTCTCTCCAGCGTTAGCGTGGGAAAGATCAGAATTCACTCTTACCAAAGATCGATGCCCTAAGGGTTGATGGATCACAGGTGAATCAAGAAGCGGTAAAATTGTCATGAATCAGAAATGAATACTCCAAAACTCGTAAAATGAAAAAAAAATAATGCTCCTTGAATTTATTGCGCAGAATTATTCGATAGTTGGTGATAATGATAGAAGAAGGACTTCAAGATTTCTGAGGTCAATGTCGAGTTTACTTGAACAGTTAGACATTTGTTATGCATAACTATTATGTATTATTATGCATAACTAATATTAGTTGTACATGTAGACTTTATTTACTTATATTTTTTTAGACGATCATTTCCATTATCATAATCTGTGCGTGTGTGTGTTTGTGAGGAGGATTTACAAAGTATTCTGCATATTACAAAATGTGGCATACATACATAATATATTAGATTTGTTTTGAAAATTGATCCTCCCTACGCAAAGGGCAGCAAGCTCTATCCACGGGGATCAGCAACAAGCAACTACCAAAGCCTTTTCTCTGCCGGTGCCTACAAAATGTGGGTATTGTTAAACGTCGATGGCCTTGAATTCGCTTTCTTCTATTCGGCCTCAAGGTATGGCTGACCTTGACTTTGGTGACTATGTTTCGTCTTGTCTAGGAGTATATCCCACGGATCTAGTCGAATACAGCACGACATTCGACTACCATTTTCTTAGAGGGCGAAGGTCCGTGCTGAAAGAGATTTCTCTGTTGAAACATGATCTCGGTATTTTATTCCAAGGATCCTTCTCAACCAAACACTAATAAGTCACGTTTAGCAAATTATTCAACATTTATGGATGACGTCCAAGAATCACTTGCCTAGGTGTATATTAAAAAATGATTTGAATACTTTAAGGTTTCAATCATTGGAAGAGACAATCGGAATAGCTTCTACTTGCTAACGCCAAGCACATACTCTATGAACGGGACTCATTTGAGGTTTATTTAATTATGATGCATCTATTGTGGCTGACTCTGCTACTCAGCTTCAGACCCTGGTTAACAAACTGCATACTGCTTGCCAGAAGTTTGGCTTAAATAGTAGTCAAAGCAAGACTAAAATACTAGTTCACAACACGAATACTGCACCTCACGTAACCATCAATATCTAACCACTGTAAATTGTTGACCAGTTTTGTTATCTTGGCTCCATCATACCCAAAGATATTCTATTGGATAAAGACATAAACAACAGGGTAGCCAAGACAACGGGCACCATGTCACGGCTGCAAAAAGACTGCACAAAGGAAGGGTCCCGGTTTTAAGATGCCATACACAGCAGTAGTAGAAATAAGGGAGAAAGTGCAACAGCGCCTGGTGACTTGAGATGCCCAACCTGCGACCGCTGATGTGTATCAAGGATTGGCCTCTTTAGTCACACTAGAAGTTGAAATGGGAGAGGATTAATTCTAGAGACGTAAAATGCCACAGAGATTGAAAGTTGTATTTTTAATGTATGCATCTTTTTTTTCGTTATTTCTTTTAAATAAGCGTCCGAATCATGAATGAATTTCTTTAAAAACATAAATTAAACATAATCATTTAATGTAAACCAATTATGTCGAGTTGTAGCACTTTGACCTAAATAAATACATTCGCCTGGCGTCTACAACGTAATTTTTCTTTTAGTAAGAAGAACACAGATTTTAAAAAAATTAAATCTGAAAGGAATGAGACAACCCAAAACTGACGTGTTACAGACAGTCGTTTATAGTGCGCTGGATCGTCGTACGATTAGCTTCTTGTTTTGCAAGGCTTCTTGTAGAATTGTATACGGTCAAACTAACGATGCTACGTAACTTAACTTAAATGTCAAAGTAAAGGCGTAACAAAGATTGTTACCTTCCAAAATTGCATTGGTGAAAAGTATGGAGATGTGTGGTTCAAAAGAATTATAATTAAAATGCAATTACACCAAATATGTTGTACTCGGAGAAACACAAATTCGTGTCAGCACTTCTCGTTTACCTTGGGAAGAGGGCCGCCCCCCCAAAAGTTTGAGAAACTCCGTTGTTTTGGTTTTTAGCATCTAATGGCAATATTTATCATGACATTCTTTGATAGGAAAAAAAAATCCCCCCTTAATTTCCCCTTCCCATTTTCTATCTCTCTCCCGTTCTCCTTCTTACTCCCTTCTCTCTCTCTCTCCCCCGCCCACTCTTTTATTTCCTCCCTTGCTTCCTCTTATTCTCTCTTTCTACGTTCTCTGTCATTCTCTCCCACTCAATGCCCCATCTCGTGTTGTCAGCAGACTAAACTCAACATCCCATCTCGTGTTGTCAGCAGACTAAACTGTCAAGCGTTATCCATTTAAATTAATATAAAAATAAAGTTGGTAAAAAGTATGAATCCCATCAATTAGGACCTATACCAATCCTATCTGGCTGATATAATCACAACATTTGTTTCTCCACGTGGTCTAGTAAGACAGATGATGTTTAGCAGTGACACTAACAAAAATTCGTCGTCTGTTGGGATCGATACTTTGCGGCTTCACTATGCACTGTGAACAGAAATTTAAAGGGACGGAAAAAGCATCACGTCGCAGCTAGATAAGGCCCACGGGCCGTAGTTTTTGCATCACTCAAGTTTATGATTCATTCCTATGATTTATTGGGATTAACGTTGAGAGAGGATTCATGTGGCCTTGACCTGGGCAGGTCTTAGATAATTGGAGGCCGTTTGCAGAAGTGAATTTAATGGCCCCAAATGAAATAGAAATTTAAAAAAAAAATGAGAAAAAAATAATAACAAATAAAATAACACGAATAAAATCGTCGTGTGTGGGAGAAATAACGTGTACAAACTTTTTACCAGGCAGACATACAAACAGACAGAGTTGGTTAAGGCTTTGTACAAACCCTAGCGTGTTATTACTTTTCAGGTGCTTAGAACAACTAAGCCATTTTCACGATCGAAATCGCAGCGGTTAAATTTACCATTACATTTTTTATTCGCAATTTCGATCCAATATGTTTTTTAAAGCCAACATTTAAATGTTTAAAGTAAAAAAAAATATTATTCCTTCCGATAAGCACTCAATAACACTATTTTATTGGCTAACTGTTTGTTTGTGTTTTTTTTCGTTCCAGTTTTTTGTTTATATTGTGTGTTTATTTCTACTTAGAGCTCGATCTAGAGTTTAAATTCAATACTCCTCTAGATCTAGATTATTGTCAGAGTGCATGTGAGGGACTATCCTTAGATCAGTTGATTCTTAAATTTATTTTTAATTTACAAATTGAAAAACAAAGCTTGAAATACTCAGAAAGACACAAAGGTAGAGGCACATTTCTTATTCCATACGCAAGAACAAATTTGTACAAGTGCTCCTTCTTCCTTAGTGCAATCGAAGAATGGAAGGGGTTGCCTGAATCAGACAGAAAAACCAACGACTTGGCAATGTATAAGTCATTGATTAACATGAATGACTAGATTGACACATTAAATGCGTAGGACATAACTATCTTCTTTTTTGAAATAACGTCTGTAATCTATAAGATAAGAAAAAATAAGATAAGACTACAAAACCCTTGTATGAAAGACTGTGTCTGATTGAAGTCTAAAATGTGAAGATTGTAGTTAATAATAATGTGTAGAACAACTTTGAACGACTAGATCGAGATTGAGAAAAAGGCCTCAGTTCTAGATATTAAATCCTAAAAATTGTCACAATAAGTGTATGTGTGTGTGTATTTTTAAAAAAAGAGGGGTAGGGAGGGTTGTATAATACTGTTTGTTGAGACAGGTTATTCTAAATAAGGTGCGCCTCTACGATTACATGATAAAATAAATAAAAATGTGTCACTACCGGTCGTTGACTTCTAGTACCAAACTGCTGGTAGACAACTAAACCGTTGTAGGCGTAATATGTCTTAACTAGTAAATCCTCAAATAACTTGAATAACTTCCTTATAAACAAAAGTAAATAACAATTGATTTATAATACAGACAAAATCAACTTGTGATACATGAGATCATGGGCGTAGCCAGGGGGGTTCTTGGGGTTCAACCCCCCCCCCCGAAATGAAATCCCTCCCCTGCGGGGGGGGGGGGGGGGGGACGGAATTAAGTGACTGATTTTTGCTTTCATTTTGTTTATTTTAGGTGAGATTTTAATACTAAATCATCACTTACCACAGCACAGCTGAGGGGGTTTTGAGTTATAATCCCTCTACCAGAGGGTTTTGAGTTTAAAACCCCTACCAGGGGGTTTTGAAATTTAAAAAAAACCCTTTCAGGGGGTTTTGAGATACAATCCCTCTACCAGGGGCTTTGAGTTTAAAACCCCCTCTTCTATAAACAAAACTATAAAAAAATGCAAACGACGATCCCAAATTTCAAGAAAACAGCTCAGGAAGATTTTAACTTTAAAACCGCCTCCAAAATCTACGGTAAACCCCCTCTCAATATAAAAAAAGGCAAATTACACACTATAAAATCTATGTGCGTAGCCAAAGGGGTTTTGAGTTTAAATCCCTCTCCTCCAAATGGCTTTTTCTTTAAAGTTTAAAACCCCTCCAGATGGTTTTGAGTTTAAAATTTCCCTACAGAGCGTTTTGAGTTGAAAACATCTCTTTTCAATATTATTTTAAAGCAAACTACAGTCACCAATTTCTATGATCGTAACTAAATGGGGTTTTGAATTTAAAAAAACAACAAAAAAACTCCAGAGATTTTTTAGTTTAAACCCCTCAACAGATGATTTTGACGACAAAACTTTCCTTTTCGATATAACATCTAAAGCGAAATATAGGCATGTAATTCCAAGAGCATAGTCAAGAGAGGTTACAAATTTCTACCAGTTGCTTGGGCTCCATTAATAAAGTGTGAATAGTCTTCTGCCGAAATTGAAAAACATTAAATGTGGCTCAACAAAGATGGCTAAGACAGATTTTAGGAGTCAGTTAAAGAGATCGGGTCTAAATCAAAGAAATATGCCGTACTGGTTGTGACAGAGCGTCACATGTGGTTTTGCGGGACATGTACTCCGACAAAATGAATTACGCATAATAAGAGTTGCGGAAACAGCTTGCCGGAAAATGCGCCGAACGGCGCGGGAAGGTCTAAGTCAGTAAGAATAGCACATTAGGTTTTTGAAATAAAACTTTTTAATAGCAAGATAATGCAGTGTAGATACCTCAGAATATGCATTTTGTTGGCTTTCAATACCAGAAATAGTGCTTAGCGGCGGGGCTTCGCCTCGCGCTGTGGGAGCGCTGCGAGCTCCCCCAGACCCCCTTGCTAGTTTTCCACTAATTCCAGGAAGAACCTATTCTAGGGCACAATAAAAGTCTTCGGAAAGTGTCAGAATGTAATAAAGATTAATTATGTACACACACACACACAGATATAAATAAAAAAAATTTCCGCGGGGGGGTGGGGGGGGGGGGGGCGGGGGATCCTTCCACTGGCCGTTTTCATGACTTCGTTTCATAGGAGCAAGAATTTTCGTTGTTTTTATCTCCATTTTCATTTGCTTTTGAAAATGCTGCTGGTGTGCAACTAGAGCTGATAGAATAACAGTCAGATTCTTTGTTGAAAGCAAAGTATATAAAATTGGCTGTGCCAACATTTTACAGTTATTTACCTAGACGGTACGTTGAATTGCGGAAATTTGCAGCCAGAATTCTAGCTATTTTTGCAAGCACTGATCTCTGTGAGCCGTTCTATTCTATATTGAAAGCTACTAATCACCTCACCGTTCGAGATTATCTGATCAAAATTTGTCGTCAGTGATGATAGTGTCAGTGGCAAACAAACTTCCATCCGATATCAATAAATTTGTATCCCAGAAAGATGTCAAGCATCAGGACAAAGAAAAAAATGCGCAATCTTAGTAATTTTTAATTATGAAATTGTACTGCAAATTTAGCTAACTAAGGGACAGGTATTGTATTCTATTGTATTGTTTCTAATTTACATAAAACTAGTAATCTGTTTTGCAACTGATTTTTGGCTGCGGCCCCTCAGGCCATAGTAAGTTTTTTATGCGGCCCATACACCTTAACGAGTTTGACATGCCTGACTTACCTCATCACACCGTCACCATACACCGACACACACACACTTCATTTAATTGTTTACACTCCTGCATAATGTCCCAGAATTGTGGAACTAGCTTATTAATTGTCATTGCTATCAAATTACAGTCAGTTAGCATCGACAATCCATACACTTGTTTATATTTAAATATAAAAAAAAAACTTGTTCACAGGTGAATGTGGACCCAAAAGATGTGAAAGTTTAGCAGTAATTTTTATTTTAAGTGTGGAAATACAGCTTCGGCTCCAATAAAACTACAGCTTCGGCTCCAATAAAACTCCCGCCGAAGAACTGACTGTAACTTCTTTTTTAGCTCATAGTTGCTGTGAGATATGTTCTCTCGAGCCGAATCAGCTTCTACACAAAATGGTAAGCTTAAGGTATCTATTAATATGGAAATGTTCCACTATAACGAATCAAAATAGGTTTTGTACTTTAAGCAAAGAAAAATGGCAAAACCTTTTTACACTTGATTGCCAGGAGAAAGGGGAAAGTTTTGCTTGCTACCTGATCGTGCGGTTTGCGCGCTGGACTGTCGTTCAGATTTATCGATGGTCCCGGGTTCAAACCCTGCCCGCTCCCATCCCCCGTCATCCTGTGGGAGGTTTGGACTAGGAAGTAATTATCTTCAACTCTGAAGGAACATCCGAAACATGTAAAACATTTTACAAACATTTTTTTACTAATCACATGTGCAAACAACATTGATTGTGGTATATTATAAAAACGATGCAGTCTATCACTCTTCATTTGAAATACTTGTAACAAAGTCACAGTCAATGTCTTTCAAGGGACATAACCATTTCTTCTGTGTGATACCATATTCTTCCTAATACCTTACTGAATAAATACCGGCCTGAGTTTTGTGTGTTTGACTGAATGTCTCAAAATGACATGTAGAGGCCATGTTTCTATAGCGTCTTCACCATAATTGACAAGATTCAAAAGTTTCAATAATTAATATATATAGATATATATAATTGTTTATTTTCTTAATATAATTGCATTTTTTAAAAGAATAATCTTTGGGTATTAACCAAGTATTAATCACTTACATCACACGTAAAAGATAAACTATAATAATTCTTAGATATTACTACGAAGGGCATAGAATAATTCTCCATATTTTTTTTTTAATTTTGTGGCATGCCCTATAAGAATTTAATAAGTGTCAAAAATATAGCAGCAAGAAGCCTCGTGAACTTCAGAGAAACCAATACATTTAACTATGATGTCAGGAGAAATCCTCCCTCTAGATAATTTTTTTTTTTCCTAAAGCTACAGGAAGTAAGGAATCGAATATGTATAGTTCTAAAATTAACAATTTGAGAAAAAGGCAGGGTGTTATTTCTAGTTGCTGTTTTAGAAATGGTTAAATATTATATACCTAAATTAAATGCATATCTGATTCTTCTTTTTCTAGCCAGCATTTTGCTGCTTAGCTTTTAGCAGACTGTGATACTGAAAGAAAGTGTGCTGTCCACTTCAAACAAATAGACTTTACGATAAGTAAAAAAAAAGCAAATCTTAGCAGGAACAACACGACCTTAGTTCATAATTGAAAATAAGTGTATGCTTCTTTGACATAATTTACTTTGTACTATATCATCAAAAGTCTGATGACATTGCACTTTCTGACAAGAGTTCATTGATCACTGACCTTAAAGGTCTATGTTTATTTTTGTGGTAAAACTATATTTTTGTTTTCTATTTGTGAGTCAAGTATTAGAGCCTATATATTTTCCTATTGCCATGTATTGCTATGTGTGCCTTTTTGGTCTGTGTGCATATCACGCTGAAACATTGTGTATGTGTGTATGTCCCTTTCTTCTTATCCCGTTGTGTTTGCGTGCGTTTCTGTGTATGTGTCTAGTATTGGTTAGGCGCAGTGCTGAAGCGTCATTGGCTCCACTGCGTCAGGAACTAGAGCTCTCGAGAGCCCAAGGGGGCGCGCCCAAAACCCGGAGTAGTAATGATCCATTATCCGTTGACGGAGAGCCCGTTAGCTTCTAAAGGTGGCCCCTAGGGTCATACGCGTGACAAGGATCGCCTTGCTCCTCTCCGCGTCCTAGTGCCTCCTTTAGTTTTTTTTTTGTTTTTGTTTTTTTTTGTTTAGCTTTTGTCACTGTGTGAGTGTCAGTTGATGTTTTGAAAGTGTTTCAATGTAATGGAAAGAAAGATTGGCCAATAGGCTCATCACAGTTTAAATATGTCTGGTACATAAAAAACTAAATATTGAACAACAAACTGAGGTCTAGGGGGTCTCGCACATGTACGTAGTATATTTGTTTTAATTTACGGGAAACTTTATCGTAATTAAAGGGCGTGGCGACCTAGTGGTAACGCGCTTAGCTTCCAAATCCAGAGGTGTTGAGATCGAATCTGACTGAAGACGTCCCATACTACTTAATGGTCTAGAGTTGAATCTGACTGAAGACGTCTCATAATACTTAATGGTGTTGAGATCTCTCACTGAAGACGTCACATCATCCTTAAGCGAAAACATGGCCTAGTGTATGCTAATGCTTACAATACGACTTGATCAGTTTGTTAAAACTTAACACTAGTCATTTTCGTAACACTAAACTTTAAGAAGTCATCCACAGCTAAGGTCAAATGGAGTCATCCTGACAACAGGATCACATTCACCAAAATAGAAGATTGGGATATAACCAATATATTAGAGGTCAGAGAAAGGGAGAAGAAATGACCCATAGATATAGAGGAAATGTACACGACTCAAAAAGAACCTATATTCAAATGCTACTTAACCTTGGTTAGAACAATAGTTCTATCCTACTTCAGTTAAAACATAGAACGAGCTATGCCTGTCTGAAACACTATGAGATAAAAGCTATGTGTTGTTTGTTAATTGTAACATGTAATCAATGTCTTGATCATTAAAGTAGCATTGTATTCGACTGGATGAGTCTGGATGAGCTTTAAATAGGTCAGATTTTCGTATATTTTTATTTGTGGTAACATCTTCTAAGTGAATTCTCACCCAATCTACATTGTCTTGTCTTGTTTATATAGTCTTGTCTCTATTGTCTTGTTTATATAATCTGGTCTCTATTGTCTTGTTTATATAGTCTTGTCTCTATTGTCTTGTTTATATAGTCTGGTCTCTATTGTCTTGTTTATATAGTTTTGTCTCTGTTGTCTTGCTTAACGGAGCTCCTGGTCCAGAGAAACAAGTGGGATCCCTAAGCTACACGTTATGTTGTCGATAGGTGAGTTCAGCAATGTCAGCAAGATAAAACAAAAAAGGGCGTGTCTTCAATAAGGGTCCCTAAAAAAAAGTACGTGGTGGTAGTACCTCAAGCTGTGACTCGTGTTTTGGTTAATTTGATTGGTTCGGATCTCGTCCGTTTTGTTTTTGACAGTGTCTCAATGTGTGTGTCTCACTGTACATGTGTCTCAAAGTGTCTCACTGTGTTAAGTATTTGAGTGTGTCTTTCTTTTTTTTTTTACTTTGCCTCTGCCTCAAAATGTCTCACTTAGATTATGTTTGTCTGTGTTTGTGCCTCACTGTGTCTGCATCTCACTTTGTGTTCTGTGTCTCACTGTGTATGTGTCTCACTGTATCTGTGTCTATAAAGTGTCTGTGTTTCAATTAGTCTCACTGTGTCTATGTCTCACCTGTGTTCTCACTGTGTCTGTGCTCTATTGTGTCTTATTGTGTCTCCCTGCGTTTCATATGCTCTTATATGTCTCCTTAATACAAGACACACAAACTGTTCAGAAATGTACAACGCGTAAAGAAAGAAAGAAAATTTCTCCTCCACCCAAACACAGCAAAAAAAGTTAATATAAAAATAAAGGAAAGACGAACAAGTTGATAGTCTATTTTCTGGTACTTGACACAATGTCCAGTAAACTCAGGACCACTGACCTCCCCTCTCCTCTAGATCCTATCTCAGCGCTGGGACCATCGTTTCCCGCTTCAAATCGAATTCCATTTGTCTTCGTCGATAGGGTTAAGGAATTTGCAGTTGGCTCCCTTGTCGCGTCCCTGGTCCGTCTTGTCCCTCATGGGTACACTGACTACCGGGGGTTCTCACAATGTAGAAAAAGATGGGAACACGACTCAAAGTAGTATTAAGAGTAGGAAATTAAAAAGAGCTGTGTAGCTTTAAAGGCAGGGTTTTTAGCTGGGTTTTTGTTTTTTTTGCGATATTTGTGGTTAACGTTTTATCCAACTATATAGTGGCAGTGCATGGACTAAGTATGGCCTGAGTATGTTCTTCATTACTAAAAAAAAAAAGAGCTGTGTAGCTTTAAAGGCAGGGTTTTTAGCTGGGGGTTTTTTTTTTTGCGATATTTGTGGTTAACGTTTTATCCAACTATATAGTGGCAGTGCATGGACTAAGTATGGCCTGAGTATGTTCTTCATTACTAAAAAAAAAAAAAACCAGATTCTAGTTATATAGGGTTACTTTAAAAAAAAAAAAGAGCTTTAACGCCACAAGATGAGACTCGCAGCACTTGACCCCCCCCCCCCCCTACCTGTAAGATAGATGTGTGAGTGTGTGTTTGTGTGGACTCATCGTGCAGTCCTCCATGTGTGGTAGTAAAAATTAAGTATGTCTTTAAAAATCATTTAAGGTTGAATTAACTAATTAATTTAAACGCCAAAGCCAACAGGGTCACGGAAAGGGCATTCCCATCAGGCCTTTTTTTCACTTCTGCAAGCATCTTTTTTTGTTTGTTTTGCATTACATTTAGATTAGGGCTATCTGGTTAACAGTGGACTATCCGCTATCATTGATACAAACAACAATATTGGCATAATGATGAAAACACATTTTAAATAGGGTTCAAAGATTCTCGTCACAATTATACATCAAAGAGTCCTTGCGTGATCACAGAGTTCCGCTGTGTGAACATCACAGATTCATATCACAATTTTACATCACAGATTCATTGCGTAATCACAGAGTTCCGCTGTGTGACCATTACAACACAATTTTAACAAAACAGTGATATATATCTGCATTAATCGTCCAATCACTTACAATACTTGAATAATTCATTTGTGTAACAATCTAATTTATCAAAATTATCAAAAAGATAATATAGCATAGCTATACGGAAGAATCTGCATGTCTGAATACATTTATCTACAAAAAAAACTTAAAAGCTATTTATATATTTTTTATGAAGTGTATCAAGTCATAGTGCTTCATTGACATCGCATTAATCAATCTTCATATATCAATTTAAGATTTCGGCTCCGTTTAACACCCCTTAATTTATTATCGATCTGCTGTGCGCATTTGATGGAGCAAGTTGATTTAATGGAGCTTTAAGGTAAGTTTATGTGTGTTCAACAACACATCAATAATGTATGTGCTATCTTTTACTCATCTGAAAGGTTCGGTGTTTCCGTCCTGATTCTCACTATCTGTGCAGCTATGTTCTTCCATTTGTTCAAACTTCACTTTTTAAAATGACCGTCAGAGTGCATGATTGTTGTTGGTCATTGACTTGTAGCACAAGATCGCTATTATAACTAAACTTATATAGACGTATGATATTTTAAATTGTAGATCTTAACGTAACTTGAACAAACTTCGTTTTTAAAACAAAACCAAATACAGCATTTGTTAAAGTATTGATAAGTTCAACTTGAGATAAAATGAAACTAATCTAGTAGTAACAAGGTTACAAAGTTTGTGTAGAAACACAAACTCAAAGTCGGCCCCAAAGTGGTCCGCTCAAGGAGGTAAAAAGGCAGGTTTCAATATTTTCAAATAGAATATCAGAAACTATGAGCTGCCAACTTATAACAACTGCAACCCAATGAACTTCAAAAAAACAACTACAACGTATCTCCAGACGTGCTGGTGTCGAAAGTGTTGCCGATACTGTTGTAGTGTTAGTTTGACTAACGGCTTGATACCACAAGATACGGAAAATTATTAATGGTAGTATCAATTCAATGTTAATATTCATATCTATTCAATGACCTGATAGTTATCCTAGATGTCACTAACAAAGACCACATTACGAATGAAAGGATTAGAAACAGGATTATCGCTGCTATTGTACCACACGATGACCTGTTAAGCACAGTCAAATAAAGTAATTCAAACTCTACGGCCATATCACAAGGTCCTCAGGGCTTGCAAAGACTTTCCGTCAGAGAACAGTACCAGGTAAAAGATGAAGAGGACGACAGAGAAATCGATGGGAACACAACATCAAAGAATGGACAGGCCTGTCAGTGAATGGAATTATATCAAAGCAAAGTAAAGGACAGAGAGGATGGAGAAAAACGGTGGACAGATCTTGTGTGGTCAGCAGACTAAGGGAATGGTGAAGGTGAAGTTAAATGAGAACCTGGCCTAACTGATGTTACTGAATGATTGTTTTGTAAAGAACCAATGTCTTATTCAAGGCCTCAACAAATAAAACTTTTCCTTTAAAAAAAAATATTTTTTTTTTTTTTAGCGGAGACTGCAATTTCACTTGTATAATATGAAACACTATTTATTAATTGTTGTTTTATATTACATACCACTTAAATGCATACTAAATAATTTTTGTTGCTCTTGAAAATTAATGTAAACATTTTTTGTAAATATAAGTAATAAGTATGACAGTGATTATTTATTTTAGTATTACATTTTTTTTTATTTTGACAAAGAAATTCTAAAAACGATCGTCAGCGCATTCAAATTAAACCCTATTGTAATTTCATAATTCTCACTGCTTTAGCCACCAGGTAATCGGTAACTTCCTCTTACCGATTACCTGATTAGATACAATTAAAATGCACACCACAAAAATGATGCTATTCTATACAATCAAAACAAGAACATATACAGATAACCGGTGAAATTAGTTAAGTGACAGTAGATAGAGGAGTCGTTACGATTGGTGTTACTATTGCAGCTCGACAAATTTCAACTGGCAACTATTGCTACTATTACCTTACTGTAGTGGCTGCCTGACGTGGTTGAAATCCTGGATTAAATCCAATATAGCTAGAAGAATGTGGCAGCACATTCAAAGCCCCAATCAAGATGACCCGTGGAAGAGGATGCAAAGTTCGAAACCATCCATCATAGCTCCGTGGAGAAGGAGACACTGTCCCTGAAATTAATTTTTTTTCCTGATTCAAATCCAATTTTGATGCCCGTTGTCGCCAATTCGGGGGGAGTCAGATAGGTCAGAGTTCACGTCTTATAAAAGTGTCCGCATATCTGAGAGCTGTCGAGAGAAGTATCATCAAAGTCACTTTTACGGGAGCTATGCGATACTAGGCATTGTTTCTTACCAGTGACACTACGGAAGGCCAAGGCCTAATTGCCTTGCCAATAAGGAATTCATATTTTTTTCCCAGGTGTAACTGGATTATGTTGTCCCCCTCTTTATTAGTCCTTCTATATCGTCTCGAGCCAATTAATTTCTAGATCTGTGCTACTTTACCTCTCGAGAGACTATCTCTCTTATCTTATACAATACGTTTCCAGAGACCATCTCTCTTATCTTATGTAATACAGACGTTACTTCAACAAAAAAAAAAGATGATTACGATGATGATTCTTTCTTGATATGCTTTGATGGTCACAAATGAAGCAATTAATAATTAACAGAAGATGCAGCATTTGTAGCCTTTCCATTACTTAAACATGAAGAAGCTGGAACAGACACGGAATAGAGAAGTGAGATTCATAACAAACTAATATTCACATTTGACAAGTGACTAGAGTAATGCCCTTAATAAAATCACTAAATTTAGAAATTCTTCAGGAGAGAAGACTCGAAAGTAAAGTACCTGATAAGTTCTTTGACTGAACCACAAGAACTATCTAGTTGGACCGCAAGAAGTATCGTGTTGGACCACAAAATGTATCGTTTTGAGCCACAAGAAGTATCGTGTTGGACCACAAAATGTATCGTTTTGAGCCACAAGAAGTATCGTGTTGGACCACAAAATGTATCGTTTTGAGTCACAAGAAATATCGTGTAGGACAACAATGAGGATCGTGTTGGACCACACAAAAATTTGTGCTGCACCAAAAAGAACATTGTAATGAACCCCTAAAAGTATCGCGTTGGACCTCAAGAAGTATCGAGTTATAAGACTTATACATTTATAAAGAGACGAACTCACGCAAATTACAATCATACCAATAAGGGCAGATATAGAAGGCCAGTCTTCACAATCTTGTTCTCAAGAGCATGGACCGTTACGAAACAAACGAAGCTAGTGTTATCTTCTTCCCGGCATTCTTCTCGAGCCCATCTGACATACCGCCTTCACTGACCACTCGACACAGCCCCTCACCCCCTCCTCTTGAATCACTCTACCCTTGTTCACGCCCACCCACCCCCCATTTATCCAAGAAAAAAAAAAGAGGCTTCCCATTGCCAGACCTCCTATTTAGTTCCACTTGGTAGGGGAAAAAAATATCTAGTTGCTCAGGGGAAGCCTCCCTAATTGCCTCATAGTAGAGAAGCGACGACAAAATAAACAAAAGAAGAAACTATAAGGGGACATAATCCTTTAGGAGCATCATTAGAACAGGACTAATTAGCGATCTTCGCCATTCCATTGAGAACATCGTCCTATGTGACACTGGGGCCATGTAAACAGAACAGACAAAGGCCTTGGTATTAAGGAGACTGAAAATCAAAGAAAGATCAAAGTAACAGAAACAGAATTGGAGTCTTAATTGTGAACAAAGACTAACTTTGAAATGTACATGTTTTTTGAAGAGTAAAGTTGGGTTTAAGGAAATGTGTTTTTGTTGTTTATGATAAATAAAGTTAAAAAGGTAATTTTTTAAAAAAGAGTACTGCCTTAGACAATGTTTCCCAAACCTTCCTTCGTGCATGGAACAGTACCTGGGAACAGAAGAAAAGGCAGGACAACGTCAAAAAATGGACGAGCCTGCCATTGAAAGAGTTTCTAGTCAAGGTGAAAGACACAGTGGAATGGAGAAGGGCTGTCGACACTTTACGTGTGATGCTGAACGTCCGACACAGTGAATCTGAACGTCCGACAGAATTAGTCAATCTGAACGTTCGACAGAATTAGTGAATCTGAAAGTCCGACAGAAGTAAAGAATCTGAACGTCCGACTGAATTAGTGAATCTGAACGTTCGACAGAATTAGTGAATCTGAACGTCCGACAGAAGTAAAGAATCTGAACGTCCGACAGAATTAGTGAATCTGAACGTTCGACAGAATTAGTGAATCTGAAAGTCCGACAGAATTAGTGAATCTAAACGTCCGACAGAAGTAAAGAATCTGAACGTCCGACAGAATTAGTGAATCTGAACGTCCGACAGAATTAGTGAATCTGAACGTTCGACAGAATTAGTGAATCTGAACGTTCGACAGAATTAGTGAATCTGAACGTCCGACAGAAGTAAAGAGTCTGAACGTCCAACAGACTTAGTGAATCTGATCGTCCGACAGACTTAGAGAATCTGAATGACCAATAGACTTAGAGAATATTAACGACCGACAGACTTAGTGAATCAGTATCGAGTTATAAGAACACAGGTTTAACAACTCAATGGTTAACATGAAAAAGAATGAGAGGAGGAGTGGGGGCATCGTCCAGACAGTCCCACCACGTGTTTTGTGAGATAGTTCTTTTTTTTTTTTTTCTTTTCTTTCAATTCAATATTTTTAACACAGTGTTTACCTGCAACATTTTTTTTGAAATTCAGTTTTTATTTCAAATATGTATACACAAAAACAACTTAACGATTCTCTGAAATTGCATGGCATCTAATTTGTGTAACACCATTATAGTTTCAATGTGTCTATGTCCAATTTTACAATGTGTTAAAAATTTATGTTTTGTGAACTTGTTTTACAGATGGTGATAATATAGTTTCCTAACATACACATATCTTATTATAACAATCTTATGCGAGTCTTAAAAAACCAAGAAAAACAAGAAAAACATTTTAAAATACTCTAAACCAAAAAAAAAACAGGGGAGAAAGAAGAAGCAATATGGATAATGGCTTTTTAAATTCAATTTTATAAAAAAATATGAGCAAACTGAATTCGATCTCGAGGGCTAAAGCCTCCTCAAGCCAATGACTAACCACTGCGCCAGCTAATCGCTTTTGAAAATAGAATGTTTTATAGTTATCGATTTGCAGCTTCAAATTTTAAAGAGGCGACCTAGAATTCTAATTCCACTTCAGTCAAGTAAGATTTCTTTCCCTTGTTCAAGATGCCAAACAAAATAATTAATTACCACTAGTTTATTAACTAAAATTGGTTAATTTTTTTAAATATTTTTTTTAATTCTTGTGTTGTCAGGTAAAAGAAAAATGTGTGCAAAATTTCAGCTTGATCCGAGATTGGGTGTGGGAGAAATAAATTGTACACACTTTGAGCCGAACAGACAGACAGAGTAAGTTGATATAAGCTTTATAATAATTGTGAAAATATTGTGCTTACAAATGCCTAACGTGATTGTAAATAGGAATGGCTACTTTTGAGTGAAATTAAACTGCGCAAAGAGAAAGGATCGTATCTAAAGATGTTAAATACAACAGACTGAGACTGATACTCTAAAATCAATGTTTTCTTGATATAAAAATCTTGCAATCAGATTTCTCAATAGCCTACTGTTAATGCAATGCAAACATATTAGCTACACCAAGTGAACTTGTCTAAAGAAGGCATTCTTCTTCTTCTTCTAGTCAGCTTTATTGCTGCTGAGCTGTGAGCTCTTTTGCAGACTGTGCCAAGGAAAAAAAGTGTGCTGTTTTCTTCAGTTGTTCAGCACTGCCGTACAGGGTGTTGGTTATGTTGGGCTGTAGTGGAAATAGGGTCTGCCTAAGGTGGATTAGGGAGGGGCATTCAAAGAGGATATGGTTTACGGTTTCAAAGGGGAGGGCGCAGTGTCAGCAAAGGGGGAGTTGTGTGGAGTTTATTTTGTTCAGGTGTTAATTTAATAGTGTGTGTCCTGTTCTTAGTTGGAAGATTGTAGATTGTTCTTTGCGGGGGAGGAAGTTAATACTGTCCAGTTTGTTAGGCGTAGTCATTTCTTTGTACATGGCTCTGCCTGTGTTTCCTGATGCCCATTGGTTGAGCCACTCCTCTTTGTGATTGTTCACTAACATTGACCTTAGGGTAAGGTAGTTAATAGGTCTATCTGGTTGTTCCATAGATGAACCTGCCTAAAGAAGCCATGAACTCGGTGCTTTTTAATGGAAGGGTTAAAGGCTCTTTACAATAAACAAAGATAAGGTAATAAAGCATTCAGCTTTAACCATGCAGAGCGCATTGAATGTAACATTGTACATTGAAATCAGGTCAAGACTTGGAGCGCTAGAGTAAGAAATATGTGTTCATTACGTCAACACTTACCTTAGCTGTATTGTGTTATATCCAGTAGAAAATGTAAAGACTCATAAAACAACACATTGAATCTACTAACACAGTGTTTCTCAAATGTTTACAATTAAAGCCTCCTTTTAACGAAAGAAACAAATTCTCCAGAGCTCCACTTTGCAATTTAGGATATAGTTGGGTTTTCCTTTTTTTCCCTCTGGAAATAGTGTTTTGTGGGTAAGTGTTTTGTGGGTAAGTGTTTTGTGGGTAAGTGTTTTGTTCATAAAGAATATAAATATTTTTTCAGATCGAATTGGGAAGGCGGCTGGCCTTCCAGTTATCTAGCTAGCGTTCTGGGGAGTACAACTGTTCAGAGAGATCCCATGGCGTTCACCTGCGTTCTGAGTTTATTTTATGGTGCAAAAGAGCACAGATAGGAATAGTATACAAATCAATAATACTACTGTAAGAAGAGAGAGAGCTAATTAATGAAGCCAACAGTTTCAACGGTTCTCACATTCTTATTCATCTGTTCATATTCTTTCTATCTCTCCAACTCTTTCTCTCTTATTTACTCAATCTCAGTATCTCACTCTCTAACCTCCATTGCCTCAACTTTAATGCTCAATTTTAATACACAGTATAATTATAATAATATCAATGTCAGGCCCTTACGCTCCTTCCTTCATAATCCCTTTTTCAGGACATAGCACCCTCCTCCCTTGAATGGACATCGCGCCTCCATGTCAGGAATTTCGAATTTCGGTCCCGTGGCAACATAGTTTGAGAAGCGCTGTTGTAGCGAAATATTATACTCTCCCTTGACCAACACGAAGGTACTTCCAAGACTATTAGTTTTTTATGTCATCGAATCAACCCCCCTCCTCCCCCCCCCCCCCCCACTCTTCTGCTGAACAAAACACGTAGAGTATGACCTGATTTTGAGAATGACCGAAAATTGGCCTTAATAAAGTTTGGTCAAGGGCTGTTTGGTGTGCTGGAGTATGTCCACCCCGACACCTTGTCCACAAGAGAAATGGACTAATAGTCATCACCAAGCAGTCCAGTACGCAGACTGAAGAAAACGAGAGTCCCTTAAACACACACACACAAGCACACAACACACACGCGCGCATTAACACAGACAGTTGTTTTCACTCTTACTAAAATATGATAGATTAAAAAAAAAAAAAATATATATATAAAAAACTTAAAAAACAAACAAACAAGAAAGCCTATGTAAAGGAAAGGTAAGCAAAAAGCACTTTATGTCTTTCAATACTGCAAGTTCTATCCCCATTAGTTCCATATAAAACAAAATAATTAAATACTACTGAGTGATTAACTAGGAGGCGCGGTGGCTGAGCGAAAAAGTCCCGGGTTCGAATCATGGTGTCACGGTGATTTTTAAATTTTGGGATTTCTCGACGCCTCTGAGTCCACCCAGCTCTAGTGGGTTTTTGACATTAGTCGGGGAGTCATTGTGCTGGCCACGTGACATTCTCTTTAACGGTAACAAAAGTAAAAAAGTAAAGTTTCCCCTTTCAGACCTTGCGGTCTATAGGGCAGATGATGTAAAGGTCATCTGATTCTGTGGCCTAGGGTTAACGAGGGTGTCATGTGGCCAGCACATCGACCAACCGCCTTTTACTTTGCCCAACTAATGTCAGGTACCCATTAGAAATGGGTTGACTCAGAGGCGCCCGAAGATCCCGAAATTAAAAATCCCAGTCTTAACCAGGATTCGAACCCCGGTCTCCGGTTCGGAAGCCAAGCGCTTTACCGCTCAGCCACAGCTCCTTCTTCTTTAACGGTAGGCCACATAAATAGCTGACCTATAGATCACAAGGTCTGAAAGGGGAGCTTACTTTTTTTAAACTGATTAACTAATTGGTTAATATTTTAAAAATTGATGCATGATTCATGTATTGTCATGGACTACGTATAATTGTGTATAATTTAAACTTGATCCGAGAATGTGAAATGGTAGAAAAAAAGCGTAAAAGAATCCTGTCAGACAGAAAGATAGATCGACTGAATAAATATAAGCATTGTAAAGAAAATGTCATTTTATGTCGGGTTATTTTTAAATGGTAATCCCCTAGTAACGGTGATAAATCATGGAGTTGAAATGTGCAAAAAAGAAATGTATGAATACCAAATAAGTAATGTTGTCAGGTGAATGTAACATAGTAATATAGTTTGCTATATGATAATGAGTGTTATCTGTTCGGGTCCCTGGCATGCTACCCTGCCTCATAGTTGCGCCCGGGTGGAAATGATCGTAGGAGGAAACGATTAAGCTAAAGGGTAGCAAAACAAGACTCCTGTGGGGGTGCCTAGAGGGGTGCGAGAGCATCCTCATTGCACTGCGTGGGGTTGTAAAAAAACTCCCACAACCTTGTCACAAGGGGTCGTTACATAAATGGTGTGTCCTGCACGGTTAGCCTGGTATAGAAAAAGGAAAATGGCGGGGATCTTAGTGTACGCGGCCTCTTGCCACGAGTCTGACCCACCCGCCAGACAGAACAGTGTACACTCTGGTCTCATTCAGGCCGGTGAGAGGGAGCTCATGTTTGCTTTTGCTGGCCTAGAGTTCCAAGAGCCGAAGGCTCAACTCTACCTGACAGTTTCAAGAAGAAGAAGAAGAATCTGTTCGGGTGAATTGCTAGTCCTGTAAGAAGTATACTCGATTTCCACTATAATACAAAACAAATAGCATGTTTATCAGTTTAACAACTGAAAAAATGTGCATCTCCTGGAGGGATCATGACTCCAACCAGGTCGTTTTGAAACTGGTCAATATGTACAGCATCTATGCCCTTCTGACACAGAGAAGACATGTCAGACATGTCAACCGCAAAAAAATCACTAAAGACATCCTATATACTGAGCTTGGGGAGGGAGTCAGAACATAGGGCAGCCCAAGACTAACCTATAGAGATGTATGCAAGCGAGACATAAGAACCAAAGGCATCAACGAAAGTATATAGGAGAAGATAGCCCATAAGTGGACAGCATTGAGACAGACTGTGACGTGCTGGTACGAACGTCGCCGAGTGCAAAAGAAACGAAGTCTCCTTAGTCCAGAGAAAGAAAAAGAAGCTGTCCAGTCAGCTAGCCCTAGGACAGATGTATATAGATACTTATTTGTTGCGTTCAATGTCTGTCTTATATGTTGCGTTCAATGTCTGTCTTATATGTTGCGTTCAATGTCTGTCTTATTTATATGTTGCGTTCAATGTCCGTCTTATTTGTTGCGTTCAATGTCCGTCTTATTTGTTGTGTCTAATGTCCTTCTTATTTGATGTGTTCCCATGCTCTAATTACTTGACAATAGTATCCTCTAAGTAAATAAATATCAACATTGTTCCAAAAGTAGTCTGTTTCCACAGAGAAGAGGAAGAGCTGTGAGTCCATTCTCTACACACCACTAGCTCACTCTCACACTCGCTTGCGGCTATTACAACTCAACACTGTTAAGTCCAACAATGGTCCAGACAATGGTGTCCGGTGCTGCCAAGGAATACAATTTGTTTTGAAGTGTATGACTGGTCAATAACTTTATAACCGATCACAGTCAGACGACAGCAGCTGGGATGCTGGGTCACCGTACCCACTCCCGTCCTTCCCCCCCCCCCCCCCCATTTTACCTTCCCAGCGGGATCGATATAAACTGAACAGCCTCGAACAATGACCTAGCAGATCAAACAAAACTGACATTTGAATAGGTGGCTGAGTATTTAGTATTCCGTAATCTTTGACCTTTAAGATCTACAACTTAATAGTACAATGAATATCACGCTGCCCTCTCTAATATGTCCGTACAATTAGAACCCATTAGCATTTAGTGCTAACAATTTATGCGTGTTTTGACGGATAATTATAATTGAGTGTTATTTATATTTTCCATTTTTTTAAAAATATTCATTGCTTTTGTGAAATGCACAAAGTGTCTCATAAATTCTAAATTTAATTAAAACTCAATTTTAACATTCATCCCTTGACCATATAGATTTGAAGTTTAACAAACGAAAAAACGATTTTGCAATATTCTCGAAAAAAAATAGTACATTTAATTTCATGATTGTTTATTGTATGTGATGGATGAGTTGTTAAGCGCTTGGCTTACGAACCTGGGGTCCTAGGTTCGAAATTAGTTGAAGACTGGGATTTTGTACTTTGGGACTTCTAAGGCGCTCTGAGTCCACCCAACTCTAATGGATAACTGACTTTAATTGGGGAAAGTAAAGGCAGTTGGTCGCTGTGCTGGCTATTTGACACCCTCGTTAACAGTTGGCCATAGAAACATATGGCCACACATAGATCGCAAGGTCCGAAAGGGTTAACGTTTTTTAATACTGTAAACCATCGAACATTTGTTGTTTTTTTTGCTAGCGTCAAGTCCGGACTTAGCCTTGATAGAGCCCTATGCTATTTGAAATATAGAGTCCCTTGTAATCAACACACATTCTTTGTTCTTTCTTCAAAATGTTTGTGAAATATCCCTGGAACCATTTTTGGGAGACCCGGAAGCAAGTTGTAAATCCATCACTGACTAATATCAATACCCTGTGACCTGACATGGCAGTGAGAAAGTGTTCTAACATAATATATCCTAAGACCTCATCAAAGATTTCAGAAACATTCATGCCACATTTCAAGATTGTGTCACTGCTCAAACGGAGTTTCTAGTTCTGTAATCATCATATACACATACAACTTACATTCTTCTTTATACAACAGGCTAACAGACGTACACGGCGTTTCCAGTCTGTATTGTAAAAAACAAACCAACACAACTGAAGTAAATATTTGTATAAAATATAAGGGAGTGCACCACACAATCTATGTCATATCTCTAAATGCTGCAAGATTCATTTTCCCTTTTTAATATTTTCTATATTTTCTATTTTCTTTAATGCTAAACAAACTTCATTAGCTAACTCTAATTGATTAAATAATTAGTTCTTTTTTTTATTTATGAGTTGTCTTCGAGAAAGAATTCTCGTTAAGAGAATAAATAAATCTACTAGACCTCCAAATATTCCAGTGATGAACCTTTACATCCAGCCTTAGAAGACGATGCGTGAGATTTTCCAGAACATTAATTGATTAAACTCTTCAAGAAACGCGGAAGACATATAGAATCGAGTCCTTTCAAGATAAATATTTTCTCGTCGCTACTACCCAAATTTAAATTTATTTTTTTTTTTTTTTTTGATTTATTATAACTATCAAACTAATGTTTTCACACTCGGGCCAACGAGCTAGAATTCTTTTCTAGGGAAATCGTTGGAGCCGTTTTCGAAATATATGTCCACCAAGGTTCCACCCACCCACCCAGAAGTTTACACGAAGATACGAGTTATATAGAGGTATTGTACAAGTATATACTTCAACACTAATAATATAGTTGTATTCGTGCATCCCAATACGAATATTATAACAACAAAAGAATAAACATTTATATTTGTTTAAGTACAATGTGTATTCTGCACCATATAAATACATAGCTATTCAGTTTATATTACAGTAACTTCTAAGTTACTCCCCGTTCCAATCTCTCGAGTTTGCTCTGATAGTTTTCATTGCGTAATCCTCACCCGACAATAACAGACCATTAGAAGCGAAACACATAAAAAAAAAAATACACGATAGCATCATTTTTCAATGACGTCATTTTATGTCTCCGAGTGAAATGTGTATTGTGTGTTACCAACTCCACTTGAGTTTCCAATGATGTAGCAATAATCCTTAGAGATTTATTAAGAACACTTAACATTTAAAACACTAGCGGTGGCAGCAGTTCTTTGAATGATTCGCTGGAATTGAGTTTCTAAGTTAGTGTGTTAGTAACATATTGTATGTAAATTATGATTGTTTATCATTGAATAAAATGTACTGAAAATAATGGGCCCATTTTTTCTAGTCAAATTAAATCATTTGCTCAAATACGTTCAAGTGTTCATTGAAAGAAAACAGTTCCTGGTATCCATCTGCAGACCTTTATCGAGATCACAGCTTCCTTCTTTTCTTCTTGGTTAGCCCGTTTCCTTTATAACTTATTAGAACATTGGTAAGTCTGAACTTTGAACTTTGACAACTAATGAGAACTATTGTTTAGGTCTGTGTTGAGATACAGAGAACTAATTGAACCCCAATTTTGTATTTGTATGTAGTAATCGGACACACACATTTCAATCAAAGCTTGAGAATCACGTCAAAACAACTAAACAACTCGATTTTATAAACAAAACATACCGAGTAGCAAGCGAAATAAACAAATACTTACAAACAAAGCTTATATAAGTGGAAAAACTGCGCATCTACAGCCATAGGTCTCATTTCTATAAGATCTGCTTCCCTTTCTCATATTAAAACAAAGTTAATTACCACAAACTAATTAACTAAATGCTTAATTTTATTGATTCATGTTTCGTTAAAGACAACGGATAGCTGTGCAAAGTGTGATCTTGATCTGAGAACAGGAAGTTATAACGTGGACGAAATGTATACCAGACTACAGACAAAGTACGCTGGTAGAAGCTTTGGAAATACAACATATAATCACCAGATGTGAATGGAATGTCAACATATATCACAAGTCCCATTCAATCTCGATATTTCAATCCTTCAGCTTTTAGCGCATCCTCTATACCCAGCACATACAAGAGCATCTTAATCAAAGTGCATAGATTACATTAGCATCTATCTATCTATCTATCTATCTATCTATCTATCTATCTATCTATCTATCTATCTATCTATCTATCTATCTATCTATCTATCTATTTTCTATCTATCTATCTATCTATCTATCTATCTATCTATCTCCTCTCTCTCTCTCTGTATATATATACATCCACCATAATAACTAGTTCAGTAAGTGAACTTTAAACTTAATACTTAGAGAAAACAGACAATCCCAGGACACAGTTTGTACCTTAACCAACACGTCAATGCTTCTCAGCCTCACAGTGGCGCTTGGGTGGAGAAGATTAGGCTTTAGGGAAGCAAAACAGAAAAACCTTCGGGGTGCCTAAGGACTGGCATAGGCGGGGGATGGAAGAAAGCCCTCAAAAATGTCACTATTCACACTCAGGGCCGTTCTACTTTCGCTCGGCCTTTGGCCTTGTTTCTAACCCAAGCGCCTTGGGATATAAACCATCGGTAATAGGGATGTAAAAATGTACATCTCTTTGGATCGTTCTCAGAAAGAAGTTTGTTCACACGGCAGATGGAGGTAAGCTTCTTAGAGCTCCAAGAGTCTGAGACTCAACTCTAAGAAGAAGATTAATAATAACATAAACCAGCTTAAAATAATTACTTATAACTTACCTGTTATCTTTTAAACTTTATCCGCATCATGTTGATGTTGTTATACACTCACACATTATAGATGCAGGTTAGCAATCAAGAAATATTCTTTGATTAATTTTCTCTTTAAATAAATGAGTCCAGAAGAGAAAAAAAATCTAGTCACTGCAAAATCATGATAGATAACTCAAGATGGATAACTCAAAAGAGACATCTTTTATCTCTCTGAACAAGCTTGGCATTTGAGAATATTAAAAAAAAAATCCATTGATTATGTTTCTGGTAGACATTAGTCAAAGTTTCTTTGTTCCAGTGT